>CABFPE010000806.1:40353-61604 GCA_900660155.1 Hofstenia miamia
AATATATATATATATATGTATATATATATATGTATATATATATATATGTTGATGAAACAAAAATGGTTAGTTTTAATCCTTTTAATATTTAATTAATACACATTCATATTTATTATGTGTTTAAAGTGCATTAATTTTACATAAAATAGAAAAAAAATTTGGAACATTCAAATGGTTAGTTCGAATGAAGTATATCACCTACTTCTAAACTTGTCTTTGTTTTTGTTCAATGTATTTTAGTAGTCTTTAGTAGAGTTCTGTGGGACCGTCTAGTCCCATGGAATTTACTGGCTCCAGGTCCCAGTTAAAACTCAATGGAACTACGACCAAAAATGAAGAATCTGTGACCAAGGATTTCAGAATATTACTCATCATATTTGCTAATTTTGGTCAAAATAGAAGTTATGCTGTGGGACCAGAAAATTTCGTGAGACTGGGATGGGTAGGATTTGGACTAAGTACAATGAGACTAAGTGGAGGCCATAAAACCCTAGCCTATTTTACTTTTTCTTCTTTATTCTTATTTTACAAAATAATTTTATTATCTGTTATTAAAAATTTATTGAACATAGCTTACAGTATCTCATCAATTTCGTAGGCCTTGATATGACATAATTGAAAAACATAAATAAATCTTAGAAATAGAAGCTTTCAAATTTTTATGTAGAAATTATTGCAATTATATTTTAGAATTTTTCTAAATTTTAGCCTTCCAAGAAAAAAATCAATGCTATAGTAATAATGATTATTAGTGACCAGCAAAACGCTTAGCAGTTGACCCTTTCTGCATAATATAGCATATATGTATGCTACTTTACAGTTTTTACGTCTTATCGACAAGTAGGCAAACATTTTTCATTGAAATATATTTCTAATATAAAATAATAGCATTAAAATTTACAAATTATTTCAAGTTAAAATAATTATGTTAAAACCTAGAGAATAAATTAATGTGTTAAAATTTGTATTTTGATTAATATTCGTTTGACTCTTTTTAATGCAACTTATATTTAGAGTACGCTTATTATTATATCATAAAAAAAATTTTATTGATTTTAATTTCTTGCAAAAATGTATTGTCAACATTTCAAAGATTTATATAAATCTGTTAATTCAGGCAAAATTTTTTTATAATGTTACAAATATGCAACATCATGCAAGAATGTGGAAAATTCAATTTAATGCCATTGCTAAAACATAACTAATTATAGATGTACAAAACTCTCTTCATATTAATTATGTACATTTAAGGGCTGCAAATGACTTGGGACGACAATTGGGCTTGGTTAGATCATGCTTTGTCCACAGTGGGTTGAGACGTAATTTTAGAAAATGTTAATGGGTCTTGCTGGGTTGGGATGATTTTTAAAAAATATGGATCAAGTTCATCAGTTCACAGTATTGACTAATCTTATCATATTGTTTTTGTTGACATTAACATTTATACAGTAAATGGTTAATAAGACTCAATTTATTATTTAAATCGCTAACTAATTGTAGTAAATTGTCTAAAATAGATAGAGAATACTTCTGAATAATATTTATTAATATAACACATGTGTGTTGCAGTAGATCATGTAACAACAGGAAAAATTATAAAATATTAATGTTAACATAATTCTATAGTTATTTTTATGAAGCCATTATTACCTAATTTCCCATATTTGCAACCCTTCAAGTTTTTTTAAGACTATTGCACCCCTTGATATGAAATTTTTGCATGATTTCTAAATGGTCAAAGCTTTTAATCAATCAACAAAAAGAATTTTTTTACCAAAAAACAAAAACTCGTGCAGCAAAGGGCTAAGCGGGGAACTTCATTTTAAGATAAGAATAAATTCGAACAATAAAAATAGATCAGAAGAAATTGAATTTTAGCATTTTCTTGTTAAACAAATTTATTCCAAAGATTCATCATATATATTTACATCATATTACGCGTAAATATGTAATTTTCTTGATCATGACATGCTAAAACTTTGCTTCTTGGAATATTCATTCAATCTCATTATATTGCAAATGGAAGAATTATTCTTTTGGTACATGGTGTCAATTTTGAAATCATTCTAGTGCTAAGCTGTGCTATTGTGTTAAACAGATTCTATATTTTACAAAAGATTGGAGGTATTTGTACTTGAGGAATTAATTCTATTTGAAACAAAGATAGTTCTGCTAAAAATTCTGAACCCATAAAACGGTGTAAAAGCAATATATATATATATATAGGATACTAAAATATTAAAAATCAACATTAAACACATCATGCCTGCAGTTTACATGTTGCTCAATTACACTTCTATACTTAGATGTCTTGATTAATATAAATGTAATACATAATGATGATAAATTTCAATTTGCTAAAGTTAAGAAGGAAAATATTTTGCATCTTGCTTCATAACTGTTTACTTTATGTAGCAGTTGAAAAGATTTTGAAGAACATAATGCTATTTAAACTAAAAATAACTAAAAAAATTTTTTCAGTGTTTTGTGTGATGAAAAGTCACAAAATATATTATTTGCATACCAAATATTGCAAGCCTACTCATTTTTATACCCTATTGTAATACTTATTCACTCTTCAGTTATTCTCCCTGCTACTAACATATATGGTTGTAAGCCATTGTGTTATTCAACCAACCAATAAGACCAGATGAAAAATGAAGCAATAACTAGATAAGAAGTGCATTTAGTACGGAGAGTCGCAGGCATATATTTTTTGATAAATTTTGTGTTATACCTAAAATAAAAAACACTTGCAAAACATTGTTGTATTTGCAATAGCTTGCTTCAGATAATGTAAAAGAAAAAGTGGAATGTTTTTGGCCAGGATATTTCAAATTTTTTGAAGCAATCATTGTATTGCTTTTCCCTTTCTCAACTTGATAATCCCTCCTATTTGTTTATAGTACCTTGTTCTATAGTGAAATTTTCAAGTGGATTTATATCTTTTAAAATTGTTAATGCTTTCAACAACTTCATCCACAGCAATACAGTTTATTACATATTTTCAATATTGCATTCAAGCATGTTCCTCAATAGACCTGTGCATACCGATTTAGAAATTTCCTAATTGTCTCTGAGAAATTTTTGTAAATGTGGAGAAGCGGTTTGTCCTTTTAAAAGGACGCAAGTATGTTTAAGGTTAATAGTAAAACTAACATTGTGGTATTTGCAATTTCTCTTATTAGAAACATCACTTTATGCTTAGTTTAGAAAAGAACATCCATCTTTTCCATGGATTCGGCTTTAGGATTAATACACTATAGCACTCTCAAATTAAGATATAGTATTATTCATATATATATATATATATATATATACAGTATATATATATATATATAAATATATATATATATATATATATAATCAAGGATATTTACCGTATGACTTTAACAAGATCATGGAAAGCTTTATCAACATTCAATGGAGGATCTTTAGCGCTGGTTTCAACATACGCAGTCTAAATAAATGATAAAAAGATAAGAATTCATAGGTAATATAAACTAATTAGTTGCATACAGACATACAGATAAATCCTGGTGTAGAATAGAGTAATTGTAGATGCGAATATATTAATAGACATTCATGAGAAACTAGCTGCAGCATAAAAACTGCGTGAAAGTCTGTGCTTAGAGTGAATATACTCCTGGTTTGAATAAAAGTAAGCAAAATTGAACACTATTTGGAAATCGCAAGCCATTGACATATCCATTGGTGAAAATGTTTGAATGTAATGTTGAAAATCTACACAACAGTTTAATGCTGTACCTGAAAAGATTGACTATATTTCTTGGAAAATTCCGATTTTCTAAAAATAATTTAAATTCGCTACATACATGTATGTTCAGGTATTCAATAAGGTATAAGTTCTAAAGTCCATGGAATCAACAACGAAATTAACTGCTAATTTATTAATAGTTAGAACTTCCAAGGTCAGTGAGATGTACCCCGCGCAACGACGAACAGTCAAGAACTTTTGCTACGCGCTTAATTGTAACAGTCAGGCATTTGTAAAAAAATTTCATTTTAATTACATATATAAGGGTTGACAAAAATTTATTTTTTTGTTCTCGATCGAACAACTTCAAGGTACTGACATTTTACTGATTTAATGACAGTAGAACGTTGAGAGAGGGTTTAGTAGATATTTTAAATCGGAGTATTTCTGAGAAAAATTGTTTTAAAATTTAAAAATGTTGCCATTTTCAAAACTGAATTTTCTCAAAAACAAGAAATAAGAAGATTTAATAACTTAGATTTTCTTGATAAGCCAAACATTTTCTAACTACTAAGAAAAGTTTCGTTGTGATATATTTTTAATCTGTAACGTGATTCAGGCACGGTGTGATTCTAGAAGTAAATCACAGGAAAAGAACTTTTAGCTTTGGGCCTTTAAAATTTTATTTCTGTAAGGACATGCATGCTAAAGGTTAATGTTAGAGCAACTGCAGTGATAAGATAGTTGGAAATTGATCCCCTGTTTCACTAGAGATACACTCAAGATTCAACTGGCCTTCAGTCAATCGCAAAATGCACTTAGAAAATGTACCTCAAACAGATCAATATTATCCACTCGTGGACTTTTCGCTTTACTATTAAAAGAATTAAATTAAGACTTACCTTTAATTCTTTGGAGAGACTTTGTCCTTCCTCGGTTGGGACTTGCCGCAGATGCAGAAGATCAACTTTGTTTGCCACTAGAATCATAGGGAAATGATCACGATCTTTAACTCTCAGAATTTGAGTATAGAAATTTTTTATTTTCGCAAATGAATTTCTATCAACAACTGAATACATCAACAGAAATCCATCTCCTGTCCTCATATACTGCTCCCGCATTGCACTAAAGTCTTCTTGACCGGCAGTATCAAGAACTAAATATACACCTTTTAATAAAATGAATAATGACTTGAGAGGAATTTAAGTCAACTGAAACCTGAGCTGGCGTGGGGATAGATATCATCAGTGGGTGTAAGGTGGGGTGGGAAAAGGTGGTTGAGAGCTGTATTGTCATAGGGTTCCCCGTGAGAATGTGGTGGTAATTTTTTGTCATTTTTCGAAATTTACAACATCAGAGTTTTCATTCATATTAAAATTTTCTTTGTATATCTATTCAGAAATACATATTAAACTTGTACTAGATACATTATAGAATAATTCCCGGTGTGTGCGCAAAATAGAGACAAATTGACCGCCTTAGTATTTTTGAAATACGATAAAGTGTACCCCAATCGGTATCAGGAGATTAAGTCAATTACAGCTGACCGACTTGCCCTAGTTCATTGTGAAAATTTTGAGCTTATCCCATTGGATAATGATTCTGGTTTATATTTTAAGAGGCTAAAATTTGATTACATTATTCGTTTAAACCGTTTATTAAATTTTACTACTGGCTATTATCACCTGAAAACAATGTTTAAAATACAACCATTCATGTATCGCATATAGTTATTGGATGAAAATTCAAAATTGATTGAATTTAATCAAATTGTGCCTTTTTGTAATATTTACTCATTTACTAGGTTTGAACTCCAGTTCGCAATTTTCGATTACATTTTTATTTTGACAAATAATTGATCTAACAAGTTTTAAAAACACCGAAATGGCGAATTGCGTGTCAATCTGTTTCGAAATTTGTAGAAAGCGCATTCAAACACAACTAGCAACTCGAATATCATTGATTTGAAATACATTCAAATTAAAGATTAGCAAGGTGCTTGAGCAGAAAAACTCAAGCAATTATTAAGCAATTATTACATATTACAGCTACCATTTAGAATTTCAAACTGAATGCATATCGTGTGAGAATAGATAAAGGAAACATGCAATCATATCAACTATTTTCTCGCATCAATCGCTTAAATCAATTGTGTACCCGGACAAAGCCCATCTAAATGTTTTGGGGTCCATGTTCAGCTCTGGATTTTACACGATTTTTCGCATTTCTTGTATGAAAATTGTCTAAATTTTTTCCATAAACGATACTTTGGATAAGTTAATGAAATAAAACAGTCTCCATACATTAACCGAGCCAATGGAGTTATATGAAAAATAATTGTTCTTTTCAAAATTATACTGAAATAGAATTGGACATTTTCAATATATATATCTTCTTAAACCAATTTTCCAAGCTAATGAGTATAAAAGACTGCTAAATTTTGCAGTGAAGTACATTTTTATAACAAACTAATTGTAATAAAGAGATATGATGCGTACTACAACCCTACCCAATTTAACCATAAATTAACAATTTGCATTAAACTTAGTTGCCAAGCATAGCAGCTTCTCAAACTGTACCAGGAACAAAAAATTCAAAATACTGAAAACGTTAAATCACTTTATAACCAACAGCTGAAAGTCAGGCAATGTTGCTTTGTCAAAATCTCATTGCTTCTGCTCACACAGTGAGTGACACTGGAGAACATTCTGTAACACCTTGCTCAGATTTCAATATTGACTTGAGACGCTCCAGCTGAGAATATGCAAACATTACTTTTATTAAGGTTTTATATGAAAAGAATGAAAAATATATCTTGAAGAAACACTTTTAAATTAAAGTAATCGGGTGGGAAAACTCGGGAGATGAATTTTGCATGCGATTAAATCAAGTCAACCTATATAAGAAGCAGAGTGCAAAACGAAAAAAAATAGAATTATTGAAGACTGAAAATTGAAGTTTACTTGTGTAAATGGCCTATAATTTAGGTCGCCTTGGATTAAATGTTATTGAGGTATTGAATTAAAATTCTTAAGTGAGTTGAATAGCATTTAAACGTATACCATTTTTATATTCAGTGTTGACAAATAAATTAAATCAAAAACGAACGAATACGAATAGCTATTGTGTTTTCAGTGCTAATATTTGTTCTTAATGCTACGTGCGCATGATATCAAAATCAAAAACCACTTGACCGTATGCATTGAAAGAATCACGTCTACAGTGATTTGATAGCTTATTGCATTCTTAATAGATTTTAAATAACCGTTAGTTTATTGATAACTCATGATATTCATTCTGAGCACCTTAACTAAAAACTTTTTAAAATTTAAAGGAATACTCATTTTCTGAAAATGAATGACATTGATTGATGCATATCTATTCTAAGGGTTATCCTACATCAGGATTTCATTAACTGTGGGTGACACATACTTGACTAGAGAGCATGGGTAGTGATTATGCAATGGCAATGCAAGAATGATTTGCCATCCAAAATGGTAACTGAAAATAATCACACCATAATCTGCATTAGGTACTGACGTCGTTTCATAGGCGGCGCACGAGACCTAGAACACACTTTTCGAGGAATTGTGAGAATTTTTTAATGATTTATGTGCCTTGTACAAGTGTTAGAAAATTCAGGGCATAAATTCTAGAATATCACACACGATGTATTTAAATGAAAGTTGAGAGCTAAAAATTCTTTATTGTATTCATAAATTAAAAATGGTTATACAGATTAGGAAAATAATTTATTTTTCATTTCTTGATTAGAGTTAGAACTAATATTTGAAAAAATTTAAATGGAGGACCACTCAAAATAGTGGAACATTCCATTCAAAGATGATATATATAAAGACCCTTAATATTGCTATTTCTAGCTTAGATAGGAAATTTACACTGACAAACAGTTGTGAAAATTAATTANTTGCTTTAGGACCAATTTGCATATGCATTCTATTAGTACTTCGGTACCCCTAAGCCACTTAGTAATTTCTGGAAAATAACACTGCTGTAAATATGTTCTTTAAGATGTAGCAATCAATGCTAAAATTAAAAGCACATATATACATATATATATATATATATATATATATATATATATAATTGTACAATCATTTAGCAGGTGCGTTTTGACAAGCACTCTCAGTAGTATACACAGCATACATTTTTATATCAAATATTTATGCACTTAAATTTATTGCATTAGAACTTGAATTATACATAAGTTTGGCAGTGAGCAATTCACGCTATGTTTGGATGCTTCGCAAAAGTGAATTTGTTCAGAGGAAATTAATTGCTCTCATTAAAATATAAAACTACGTATTAGAAAAATCCCTGAAATTATGCATATTATCTGAAAAATTGCTGTCTACATAGTAACTCGCGTCAATGAAAAAAGTATAGAACCCAGAAATCGTGTAAAACTTAAATGGGGAGGCGGAGGAAGGGCACATGTTACCTCCCCAGAATTTCAGAGGGGTTATTGTGATTATTCCACCTGAAAACTAAAATTTTTTAATAAGAACAGTACTTTTAACAATTTTTAGCACAGTGCATGCATTTCTTTAATTTAATTCGTATCAACCCCTTAAAAGAAAGATACGTTAAATGTTCACACTTGATACGACATTATCCAGTTAGTGTTAAACATTTTTTCTATGATAGAACAGTATTACGTTGTTAACATACAAACTGCAAGCAGTTTGAGTTGTAACTGGATTCGACTTTTTAGTCCATCCTCTGTAGTAGAGTTATACCGGGCACGGGCTTCTATACTACGGGCACTGACAGGGCATACGGGCTTTGAACATAATATGATTATTTATTGTTGTTTGAGGATCTTAATTCATAAAACCATTTTATAGAACTGCCATATTGATTTACAAGAACTTTCTATATTACCTAATATATATATATATATATATAATTTCATGTAACTAAACTTCATGTAGACGCATACTAAAAATTACAACATATTACATAAAATATTACACTAAGCCACGTAAAACTAATTGTTTCCATCAATTTAAAGAATTTAATTCTCTTTATCATCTTCTGATTTTCCATCGATAACTAAATATATTACTCATGTAAATTATATCTTACGTAAGAAGCGTAATTTTTAACTTCGGAGGACCTTAAACCATATTAATCTAATATTATAATTTTACAAAGCTATATAAGAAGCACAGCTTCGTGTCTACTTAAAGTATTTTCGTACTGATTGAAGTGTTGTCACTTGTAGTTATGAGGTTTGAAGTAAAATTAAACTTCTCATTGATGTCAACAAAAGTACACAATTTGGTTTTTGACGTAAACTCCATTTCATTGTTGTTATGGTCGTTTAAGTATGCAATAGCAAACCTGAAGGTTTTCGTAATGCATCAAGATAGTTTAGTTAAATACAGCATAACGGGCTCAAGATAGGTACGGGCACGGACAAACCACCTGGCCTATTTTTATAGGTACGGGCTACGAGCCGGGCACGGGCATGGACCCGGATCTTACCCTTGTCCATCCTATATAAAAAATATTTGAATTCAACACATGTTGAGTTATGTAATTTTAACAATGGTACGCTATATTATACTACATACATGTATTCAAATGAAATGCGATACACAGATTGGCTGATTTTCAAATTGAAAGTTAAATTCAACAAAACAGCTATTGAAGTTGTAAAGATTATAACGGTGTAGTAAAACAGTAAAAATCTACCGTCGAGAACACACATCTCTCCGTCGACTTCCTCTGTCTGAATGTAATTCTCCTCTATCGTGGGATCATAGTCTGTGACGAAAAGATTGTGGAAAAACTGAATCGTTAGAGCGCTCTTCCCTACACCTGCTTCTCCAACGACCACTAGCCGGTGCTTCTGTAGCGAGTTGTCTGACTCGATTTTCGACATGGTTGTTTGTTTATGCGAGTGTGAGATTGAAACGATTGCGTCATATTTGTTAATTTGACACCTGTGGCGGAGTGCCTGGAGGTAGAATTTGCAAATCGCATACTAGCATGTTTTAACTTTCAATTAATTGCAATAAAAGTACACATTATAAAATTCAATGTTAAACACAATCTTAAATTCTATAATTCAAATGTCCTTGTTAAATTAATTGTATATATTCATCAGGAATTAAGGGGTATGGGGTTGCAACTAGGCCTATGCCGGGTCAGGTACTTCTGGTACCCGTGCCCGAAAAGTTGTACTCGTCAATGTTGGAAACGGGCAGGCTTTGAATGAGTTGTGCCTAAAAAAACCAACGAATTTTTTTCAAAAACACGAAGACATCACTTCGAATTATAATGTACAGCTAATCCAATATTACTATTTATAATATAAGGCACATGCCAAATTTTATTGCCAACTTTTTTCACTAATTTCTGTCGCCCGTACGAACAAATTTTGTAGTTGATTTGGTAGGTATTCCACACGAATAACTTTTGTCATTTAATCTGTTTTAAAAAAAAGTTGGGGATTTTTGTCTCCAACAAAAACTGGTGATAACAGTTAATTATGTTGTAAAGATTGCTTGTAATAAAAAAAACGATTATATTTAAGTCACAAAAATAATGTGTTGCCATGCTAAAATTAACACCGTATTTTTAACGTGTCTTAGTCGGAGCTCACGTGTGTTGTTTTCTACTTTCGCATCACTGTACCAGCGCATCACTACCCTCTGTTACTGGTGGTGTGTACCATAACGCGTTACATCTCCTTTTCTTAAGAAATTTTGCTGTCTGTTTCGGAGTCTGAAATCTCCTAGGTTTACAACATTTCCGAATCTTTCAACTTTTTGACGTATTCTTCTTGGACGCTTATCCTGCATATTGTCTTGCTCCTTTTGACTATCTTCTTGACCTATTTTGCTTGTTGACACAATGGTACAGAGCTTTCTTTCTCATTCTTCTCATCATCTTCGTCATCTGACTTGTAGTAGTTTCCCGGAATGTCATATTCAGTCCTATTTTCATAAAATCTATGTATGTGGCGTCTATTTCTTCGAATGACTACACCTCGATCTGATTTCAGGACATAGGATCATGGTTCGTCCGCTTTCCGAATTACTGTGGCAAATGAGTTCAGGTTCTTTATATACAATATCATCCAGCACTTGACAATTCTTATCATAGTAGTGCTTCTGTTTCTGGGACTTACTAATATTGAGGTTAGTCATTTTTTAGTGGCAACCGGCTGAGGGAGGATAATTGGTTATAAGTTTCGATTGCAGGTCTTCTAGAGGCTTGTGGTCTGATTCAATAGTTATGTGGCGACCATATACGTATTGGTTAAAATGAGTGCATCCATAAACAATAGCTAGCAATTCTTTCTCGATCTGCCAATAGTTCTTTTCTGCCGCTGACAGGGACCTTGCTGCATATGCACATGGTTGTGGATCTTGAATTAAGCAAGCACTAAGGCAAAATTAGAAGCATCAACTTATATACATACGGATTTACTAATATCAAAATTTCTTAGGGCTGGTTCTTCAATCAGTATCTCTATCAATCTTTTAATAGCTTCATCGTGCTCTGGTTGCCACACAAATGAGGGTGTCTTCTTCAAAAGATCTCTCAGAGTGTATGTTATGTTAGTAATGAATGGTGATAAGACGTTGATCGTTCCAAGTATTCGCCTTAAGCTCTTCTTGTCCGTAGTTTTGGGTAGGTTCTTAATTCCTTCAATCTTGGCGGGATCCCGCTTTCATCTATTACATATCCCCTGTACGTTATTGATTTCACTAGAAATTGAAGCTTTTCACGATTAAATTTTATGTTATTTTCAACTGCCCTTTTTAATACAGATTCGAAAGTGATGAAGTGCTGGTGGATGTCTTCAGTTGCAAGTACAGAGCAAGGAAGACTTATAATGAAAAGGTATATGCCAATAGCAGTTGGAGAGATCGATCACTGTAAAATACTTTATATTGTTGTAGAATGCTCGCATTTGTGCCAGTCCCGGCAGATAATATGTTTCGCGTTTAACATATTTGTTTAAATTTTTAGCATCAATTGTTAAGCGGATATCCCCATTACGTTTCTCTACAATAACCATACTATTTACCCAATCGGTGGATTCCATTACCTCACAAATTATTTTGTTTTCAATCAATTGGTGTAAATTGGACTTTAGCTTTGGCAGCACACTTAGTGGTACGTTCCTTGTTGTGTGGATGACTGGTTGCGTATTTTCTTTCAATTCGATGTGGTACTTTGAATTTATGCAACCAAATCCTCTAAAAACGTCTTCATACTTTTTTAAAATACCGTCTTTCCATTCCGCCTGTCCGAAAGCTGTGTTTAGTTTCCAATCTTCAGCATTCCGGACGATTGCCGAAAAAACAACTTCTGAGTGTGTGAGATTTGATGTCTTTCATTGGAATCTCCCTTGACAAATTCTAATTTTAGTATGCCTGCAGTTAAACGCTTATCCACTCCTAATATCGGCTTGAGATTTTTTGAAACCACTATAAATTTGGTCATCAACACTTAACTTTTTGCTGGATTGGATAGCTGAATTCGTCATAGACACGAACATTTTCTCCATAAGCAGTCAGTGATGCCATAGACTTTCTTATTTTTACGCGTGTTAGGGTTCTTATGTTTTCAAATACGGCATGAAGTATGATGTTGCACTCCACGCCTGAATGTACCTTCATTTTAATTTTAACTTTCCCAATTTCGAATTTTACAACATCACAATGCAATGTTTCTCATTCGTATTGAAATTTTCTTTGTTTATCTATTCAGTGTCATGGCCATCAAGAAATGCCTATTAAACTCGGACTAGACACATTTTAGAAAAAATTCCCTGATTGTGTATGTAAATAGAGATAAATTGACCGCCTTAGAATTCTGTAAGATACGATAAGGTGTACGCCAATCTGTATCAGAAGATTCAATCAATTACAGATGACCGACTTGTCCTAGTTCATTGTGAATATTTGGATTGGAACGTATCCCATCGGATAATCATTTTGGTTTTAGTTTGTATTTAATGGGGCTACAATTTGATAACATTAGTCGTTTATATCATTTATTAAATTTCAATACTGGGTATTATCATCCTAAAACAATGTTCAAAATACAACCAATCATGTATCATATAGTCATTGGATGTCATTCAAAATTAATTAAATTTAATAAAATTGTGCCGTTTTGTAATATTTATTTATTTACTAGGTTTGTACTTCAGTTCGTAATTTTCGATTACATTTTGTAATAGTGGATTTCTTAGATATTTTATGGGGATGAAGACCCTATAGAAATTACATGGGGATGGGGATAGAAATCTCATCTTCACGGTAGCTACGCCAAAAATTAGTGAACACGAATCTATAATTAGGTCTTGGCTTCTCTAAGCCAAAAGTAGCTTGAGCCTAGACAGCTTTCTAATGGATTTTTGTCAATGTAGTATTTAGAAGCTATTTACAGCCTTGCGGTGTAAACCAAATTGTATGCATTTTATTAAATGGATTGATACAAAGATAATTGACTTAAAAAGTTTTAAGGACACCAAAACAGCGAATTACCAATTGACGAATGTGTATGTCAATTTATTTCGGAATTTCAAGAAAGTCCATTCAAACACAAATAGCAACTCGAATATCATTGATTTAAAGTACAATCAAATTAGAGATTTGCGAGGTGTGTGAGGCGATAAACTTTAACAATATTATAGCTCCGAGCAAAAAGAGAAACAGAATTTTTTCAATCTCTTAGCAACAAAAACACGCACAGTAATAACATTTATATCAATCGATAGCGAATTAAGTTGTCCATAGGTTGTAGTGGACATTGTCAATAATGAACAGCCTAGCAGCGACCGCGATAACATAAGAAATATCCATTAAAAATGTACGTAAACAAATTTATTAACACCCAAGTATGCACTTTGCATTTATATATTTCTGTATCCGCTCCTGCATCATACGTATAGATAGAATCGAATCAGATCTGATTTCTTGGAAAATCGGCATTTTTCGAATCGTTAAATTAGCTTCAAAATTTACTTATACAAAAGCTCGTAAATAATTTCGAAGTTTCGGATAGGGTTGAACTTGGTAAAAAATTTTTAGAGTTTCCCTATCTTGATCATATTATAACCAAGTAACCCTAGAAAAAGGGTTTCAATTTTAGTAGAAGTCTTTTCTTTACACTGTAAAGGGTGTTATATTAACCTTAAATTGACAAATTGCATTAAATTTAGGTGCCTAACACAGCAGCTTCTCCAAGTGTACCAAATATTGAAAGCATTTAATCATTTTATAGCCAACAGCTGAAAGTCAGGGAATATTGCTTTGTCAAAATCTCATTGCTTCTGCTCACAGCGTGAGTGACACTGGAGAACATTCTGCAACACCTTGCTCAGATTTCAATATTGACTTGAGACGCTCCAGCTAACAATGTGCAAACAAAACTTTTATTAATGTTTAATATGAAACGAATGAGAAATAACACTTGAAAAAAAATTTTTATGTATAAGTAATGGGGGGGGGGGGGGGCTCACGAGATTGACTTTGCATGCAAGAACTATTTGGTCTTTATTCAAATCTAATTTTCTATGCAATATGCATAATGATTTTATTTCAGATTCCATGTATTTTATTATAATGCACGCTTTGTCAGTGTAAGTATGTAAAATGTAAATGGAATAACAACTAAAAGGCTTTGTATTTTCTGTGTTTTGCAATTGAATGCCTTGTTATGTGTTTCATATAATATAAATTTGTTTATTTGCTAGCGGAATATACCTATACATGAAGTCAAATAGCGTATATTACTAGATTTACTTATGCTCACGTATTCTCTACTTGTAGGAAAAATTTAAATATAAAGTTTACAAAACATTGTGTAATTTCTAAATTACCTGCTTTGATTATTTGAAGATACAGAATACTGGTTTTAGAGAAACTATCTGGCATTCATTACCTTAGCACAAAGTCTTCTCGAAATTTTAGACAATTATGTTATACAAAACTGCATAATTTTGAAAATAGTACGAATTTTAACAAATTGCATATTTTCCATTGAGATGCAGTCAGAATGGAAAAAAGAGTACTGGACTGTCCAAGGGCGGTGCTGCATTGGTACCCCTAATGGTATTTTGCGGGCCCGCCGGGTAGAAGAGAGGTTGGGCACCGGGCATTAGTGTGACTGGACGAGCATCGGGCGTTCAATAATCGGGCATATGTTATGCACGCTCAAATACAGTCTAGTATAATCATAAGATAATATGCTATAATGACGTAAGCTTTTTTAGCTTTCAAAAAGACATTCATAATTTTCCACCAATTTTTATCCTTTTACCGCAAAATATTTAAATTTTGTTGTACATTTGCTGTAATAAAATGACAGAAATGCAAAACACTAATCTCTATGCATGTCTTTGAAAGAATTAATAAATTTTATAGGAGTCGTAAGAAGTTTCTCCCTAAAAACAAAATTATATAGTACTTTTGTGAATTGTGATTTAATTTGGTAGTATTTTACGTTTTTCTCAATAGATGGCGGATGGACCGGGCCTCTCTTTCCTGCCTGGTGAATTCCAACGGGCGGGTGGGCACCGGGCATTGGATGATAAACGGGTGCAGGGCGGGCACTTTCAGCGTTAAATCTAATAATGCAAAACATTAATGCCAAAGGGAAAAATTTCATCTACCAAAATGGGCTTCATATTTCTGAGCTGAGATTAGATCACTTATTTCATCAATGGTGTATAATGCTGCATTTGCATGTATTGAAGCAGATGCCGCATAACCATGACGCAGTCTTAAGTCCATCTTGTCAATCATGCTTCTATATAGCTCAAACAACCGGAAAATGCTATTTTATTGAATATTGACATGAACTTGAGCAATAAGAGAAGAAAAAGTGCCATGTTGATAATAGTCTTGGCGTGTTGTCATATTGGGGTTCCTTGGAACAGAGGCTCCTTATTCTTAGCATTATATCTAGAAGGCTGTGCTCTGAACGTTCAAACCAATTTGAAAGAAATATCAGTAGTTGACTGCTCCAGACAGGGCTGTTAAGTGTCTCAAAAATAAGTGCACTATAATAAGTGCAATAAGTATATTTGGACTAAACTAATAGTTCACTTATTAAGTGTACTAACTATACTTATTTTAGCACTTTTTCATTAGTAAAAAAATTTGTTCAATTGTGGATTTTGTCTTCTCTTGCTGTCAGCATTGTTGTTTTAAAGCCAATTATCAAGCATTTATTTTATTTTTTCATTAATAAACCGGATTTTACATCAAAATTTCAGTTCAATGTGCGTGCAAAAAAAATGACTAACATTTGCATTAAATGTGTTTCATGCTGTTTCCTTAGAAAATAGCCTACTACAAAAACGAAAGAGCGAATTTTCAATTTACTTAAACTAGATCTATAGTGCACAGAAACCTATTATTAAAGAAGTGATCTTCTTTAGTTCAGCCACATTTTGAAGCGAAATTGCAAAATTTAGCAGTGAACAATAATCCAGGACTCATATTAAAAAATAAGTGCGCTTATTGCAATAAGTAATTTTTTTAAAACTGGAAAGTACACTTATTTATTTTTTAAAATATTTAATCAAAAGTAATAGTGCACTTAATTTTTAATTACTCATGGCTCCAGATAGACGTGTCTGCCTAATCCTAATGGATGTACACGAAATTGAAATAGTATAGATTCTTTTCAGAAAATGGATGTCATTTTACTCAAAGACAAGGTCATGACTAAACCCAAGCTAAGGCTGGTCGTACACTGTCGGTAAGTAAAGCAAACTAAGGTAAAAAAAATTTTACTTACCGGCAGTGTACGAGCTCTTAAGTAAAGAAAAGTAACGTTTCAAGTAGATAATTACACAATCGGTTCTGTTAGATTTTTAAATAAACCTTTATGGCAGTGTACGAGGTCTTAAGTAAAGTAAATTATAGTAAGGTAATGTAAACAACATTGATCTCCTTTTGAACGTCACTGAATATTTGTTACACAAAGACCACATCAAGAAATTATTTTCATGCTTTGTAGCCATCTAGTGGCGAATGTTTTAGTATTCTTGAAAAAAATTTAATTTTTCAATAAAAATTTTCTAAATTTGTGTCCCTGTTTTGCTTTCCCTCAGCAACTAATGAAGTCAATACAATTTGGATATTTCTCAAATAATATATCGTACACAATCAAAGTGTTCAATGAAACTGGCATTTTGTGTGAAATGCAAATGCTGTACACTGGATGTACTTAAAGTTTTTAACTACATTTGCTAGATACCCACTAGAGACATCAAGTTTCACTCCTGCTACAAATCAACAACAGTCAAACATTCTCCAACCATCATGGGTTGGAATGCCTTAATCATTATTGATTCATTGACATTTTTCGAGAAGTGTGTTAAGATGAACACGGACAAGTATATCAGCATTCTGGATGAAAAAGTCAACATATTTTAAAAAAACTAAGTTTTCTATTTCAGATTCTGAAAACTTGCGGATCTCGAGGAGTAGGCTCTTGAAGTCCCTCACCACCTGCTAATTTTTTCAGCAACATATTAAATTCGCTATATCACAATTGTTCAAATGATTTTCAAAATTTATTTAAGATGTTTTCATAAATGTTTTTAATTTTAGCATTCTTATACTAAATTTATAAGAATTTCTGAAATTTTGAACACTATTTTGCATTAGTTGTTCAGTTTATATTGAACAAATAATTACACATTTCATATAAGAACCTAGTAATTTAGGGATTCATCATCTCCCTCATTTAGTGTTTTGCTTTATATGTTAGAAGTTTTCATAATAAATACTAGAATAATTTTAAATTGTAATTATTAAATTTTACAGAAAAAATCATGCTAAAGAGTGACTAACCAATCAATGCAATTAAAAAAATAATACAGCAAAATTATAAGTCTATGTATTCACGTCTGCCCTAGCCAGATTTCACAAAACAATGATGATGGTATAGTCAATTGAGTCCTGGGGAATTGTCGTATTACTGGTCCCAATACAGGACCCACGCGACTGATTGTGTAATTTGGGAACAAAAGATTTTGTTTCGCCTACAGATCACAAAAAGTTTAAGTCAGCTATTTTTCACATGAGGCTTAGCCGGATTATCACCTGAACATTAGGAAGAGGAGAATTTGAAATACATCAGATGTTACATTGAAAAAATAGTTAAAATTTTCAGGTTACTTCAGGTACATGAATGATATTTTGGCACAAATATTTACCATACTATGACAACAAATTTGAATATATTTCTGCTCATGTCCAAGTATTTTAAAATTCATAATAGGCCTGAATGGAAATATTTGAAAATGTGAATGCAACTAGTGTCGCCATATGATTACACTGAGATTATAATGGGTAAGCTCATATTTAATGAAGTATCACAATAAATTTTAATTTACATATTAATAAACATAATACACTGTACACTACTTTTCACAATCGATCATTATTAAATTTTCATTTGAAAATTTATTTGGTTGGGAGGACTTTAGATTGTATACAAGTAAGAAACCCTATATTTAACACAAATTTCATTTGCAATTTATAAATAAACTAAGCATTTGTTTGAAGCCCAATATACATTTTATACATGTAGCAAATCAATAAAATTATTGAAACCTTGCAACTATATTTTTAACTTTACAATACGTCATGACACAACATTTTTTTTCTGTGGCTAAAATAATAGCATGGCGCATAATGACAATAATTTTTGGCAGAAAATATCTCAGTCTTGATTAATATAACCAAAAAATACATCATCTTAATTTCAACAGTTTTCAATTTTTTTCTTAAATATTTTTTAATGTATCTGAAAATAATCCTACAATAATCTGCCTCCTGCACTAGAGGCAGGGGCGTCCTGCTATAGAAGGCACGGGTGACCTAGAATTTTTAAATGATTTATGAGTAAACATGCTAAATATATTCATGCTTGAGATGGTAAGCTGACGCAATATGTGCTTTGAAATTATCACACAAGCTCATATCTGTAAATATATTTCCCTCATTAGCGCATCTATCTTGCTTTTAATGTTGTGACATATGCTGTTTCTAAAACAATTTAAACTACTACTAAATTTTAATTGAATTTTTAGATTGAACAAGTGTGAAACAAATTTATTTTGTATTTCAATTTATTGAAATTATATAACAAATTGCAGTGCAATACTTATCAATTTCAAGCCTGGCAGTTATTTTAGGTACAAAGAAAACTTTCAAATTTCTGGTGCAGTTGTGAATACATTGTTAATCATATCGCTTATTTATAAGAGTTTGAGAATTTCTTATGTCACATGCGACCATCATACGTTATACAAAACATAGATTCAGTTGAAAAATTACTGATCTAGTTAGAATAGACTTGATATTTTAATGCGAATAATAATTTCAGGCAGGTAGATACATAAAACAACAACAATAACAACAACAACAGCAACAACAACAACAACAACAACAACAACAACAACAACAATACAGATTGATTTTTGTAGATGTAAAATTAAAATACAGAATGGCTGTTAGTATGTAAGTTTTCAGTTAATGCAGAGGTATAGGAAAAACAAGGAACAACCAAGCCCAGTGTATTTTTCCTCAAAATAGTTTTGATTGATATCTTTTAATTTCTTTTTAAAGCAAATACAGCTTTCGAATAGTGATAAACTTTAGAGTTTCTGAAGACCATTAGCAATGTAGGCTATGGGTTCAAAATAGAATGTTTCACTTTGTTTATAATAAAGCTTGCACACTTCAATCCTAGCAAAATTATGTGAGAAATACCCTCAGAATAAGAGAACATTAATGTCATAACAGTTATTAAGGAATTTGTAGAAAATATTAAATCATTGTACTGGAGGCAATACATAACCAACAATGTTTTTCATGCGCTTTAGGGAATCACTACCATTTACAAGCTATATTAGAATTCTATTTTTAATATATATTAATGTAATGTGATTACTGATAAAAAAACTTTTTATTCTATTAGGATACACCGCACCTAGAAATTCATATATCCGCCATTGCTAATGCTGTAAGATAAGTTAAGAAATTCTTTATTCAGATAAATGTTAACACATATATACAATTCACAGAATAAACAAAAGAAACTTAATACTTACGTAAATGATTTAAATAAGAACATTGCGTAAAATTTTACAATATGCTGATAACACAATAATATTTCACTCTGTGAAAGATTCAGTAGATATAATTGCAAAAAAATTGTGCAACATTAGTAAATTTTCATGCATCACACCAGTTAACAATTAATGCATCAAACCCACAATTTTGTATAATAAAAGGCAAAAATAATAAAACAGACAGATCAAAATGTACACTAAGTTTCAACGAGGAAACTATATAACAAACTACTCATTTTAAATATCTAGGGGTTATTTTCGAAAAAACTCAAATTTTCGTAAACAATTAGATAGCATTGTAAAAAATGGCAATTTTAATTACAGCAATAAGTAATTTTTCGACTTCTAAATATGAATGCAAAAATTCAGTTTATTCATACCATTGTCTTAAATCATCTAAATTATGCTTGCATATCATATACCGGAATCGACACGCAATAGCTCAGAAAATTTGAAATACAAACAAATTGGGTAATTAATATTGCATTAGGCTGTATGATGAAAAAATGTTCAACTTACGATGAATTAAAAAGAAACTTTTCGAAACCAGTAGTGACAATATATAAAACATTTTTACACAATTCTCAAAGCAATCACTCCCTATACAATTCAACAAATTTTCTCAATTTTAAAACTTCACATTTTCATATTAAGCGCACCTTAGCTACACAAGGCAAGCAAAATCGAAGAAAAAACAAATGCAAAATTATTTCATAAAAATACATCGAACCGTCTATGGAATTAATTGCCTACAGAAATTAAGAAAGCCAAGTCGCTAAGAACCCTTAAAACTACAATATCACAATTATATGGTATAGGCCTGAATTTTTCGATTATAAGTGAAGAAGTTATAAATATATTAACACTGACAATAGTAATAAAAGAAATTGAAATTTAAATTTAATTATATATTTCTTAGTAAATCCTTTCTCTCTTTCTCTCCCCCCTCCTCTCTCTCTCTCTCTATATATATATATATATATATATATATATATATATATATATATTAGTGTGCATGTATGTACCGTGAACAATATTTACATTGCTAAATTTAGTATAAAATATAGTTTCTTTTTCATTCATGAATAAAATGTCACAATTGTTTTCATGTGTTATAAGAAATTTTTGTAACATTTGGTTCACATCATTCCAATATTATAATTAAACTCACAAATATTTTCTCAAGAATGGTCACGAATGAGAACGGAGTTTCTACCTCTGGAATAGAAGCCAATTCTTTTCGTTGATGTTTGCATTTGGCCGGCAGAAAATTTTGAGTGTAAATTTAAAAATAATTTATAATTTCAAACAAATCTATGTAAAATCAAGCACTGGCATTATTTTAATAGCTTCACTTTCACATATGCCACAATAAATATATATATA
>CABFPE010000806.1:66986-83453 GCA_900660155.1 Hofstenia miamia
AAAGTAGCAGTAAATAATCATAGCTTTAATAAGAATAATGAATATAGAAAAATTTCAAAATTATTTTTACATCCGCAATGTTACATCAATATAAATGTCTTAACGACGTTCTTCAAAATAGTTAACAATACTTTCCCATACTACAAAAATGACTTTCTTGCTGCAAAATTAGTCAATAAACAAAATAAAAGAACACACATAATTGAACCTATTAGGTATAAGAAACGAATAATGAAAAATTCATTTCTAAACACAGCTATAAATATGTGGAATGAATTACCAAGATATATTAAACAAATAAGTAAATTAAAAAACTTTAAAATGAATATTAAAAAATATTTTTGCACTTATAATATAAAAAAACTGAAATGGCGAGGTTATAAATTTTATAATCCTGATTACTCTATTAATAGAAACTAACAATCGCCATAGCCCCAGTTAACCACTTTTTATTTGTAAATAGTCATTGTTTTCTTTTCTTTGTTTAATTTTGTATTACTTTCTTGACGCTTTCAGAATTTGTTATCAGTATTTCTATTTATTGTTAAAACAATTTCTGAATATAGATTTTTCTTCTTCTTCTTCAATAACAAAAATAACAATAGTTTGACTCTAACCACTCTTTAAAACATTGCAAATCCCATTCCTAAATACTTAGAAGCCCTTGATCATTACAAAAATGCTTCACAAATACATAAAAACAAACTGAAAATATATAGAATGCACAAATAAAATTTTAAGTTACTGCACCTCAATTAATTTTGACCTATTTTTGGCATCAATAAATATAAAATTACTCCATTTGTATTCGAAAAATTCAAGCCTATAGGATTTTTAGAAGATGGCTTTGTTAATTTTTCTAAGCAGTTAATTCGATTGACGGATTTAAATTTTGATGGATTAGCTTTACTTTGACTATTATAAAAAATTCTGTTTTGGTGGTATTAATTCTCAATTTGAATCATGCAAATAGTTGCTAAAATTGCACATTCATTTCAATTACATCTATTACAAGATGCCACAGCCCACAATCACCAAGGAACGGACCTAAATTGAAACCCAACATGTGAAGAGACTAAGGTGATTCTACTGGCGAAAAGTGCAATACTTGAAGTGCAATCTAATGAATGAAATGCCTTTAATAAATCAAGACATCCTATATATTGTAATCAACATGTTCTCTTCATTTCGCAGGCGCAAAATCAGTACACTATTATTAGATATTACTCTTCGAAATGCGTAGTTTCTCAAAAATGATGCTAATAGGAAAATATATACAAAAATTTAATTGTCTACCACCCGCTGCACATCACTTTCTATTGTAAGTTTCATTAACCAACAAACAGATAATACAATTCACTAATAAGTGCGTTGTGTCAAGTATTTTACAATACCCCCATTCACATAAGGAGGATGACTTAAAAAAATAATTGACCCGAAAGCGCCACACAGGGAGTAGATTATTTTCAGGTTTTGAATCCGCTATTTTTCCACCATAACACTAACGCGACTTGTGAAAAATCATTTTTTTCTGAAGAAAATGAGAGAATTTGTGCATGTTAGCAATTTTCACTATCAGAATGCACCGTTTTTAAAAACAGGATACTGGGTGACTTGTTTTTAAATTGTCATCTCAAGTCCACTTTCCTCAAATAAGAACTTAAAATCCCGAAAAAGTGCGTACAGATATAATTTTAAATGGAGACTACTTAATAGTTGTGAACGTTGGTATGGCTAAGTGTACTAAAAAACTTTTCGAATTAATTATATTTATTTCATCACAACCAATTTTCCAATGCACAACCTCTAAACAAAAATAATCCTAATGGAAGGCCTTTTGTTCCAAAGCACTATTTTCTTTCATTTTCCAAAAATGTAGTCAGACATTTTTTTTAGAGGAGGAATATCTCCCAAAGTGATATTTGAATACACACATATATATATATATATATATGTTCTTTAAATTTTGTAAGATATATGAAATTCTGGATATGACCAATTTACTGTATACCTACATATGCATTATATTATAAGATAAAAAAGTATTAACCAAAGAAATATATAAATTGGCATCTAGGAGTTCCAGTGTGCAGTATTTTGGCAGTCACGGGATAGGTCCAGAGAAGTGATTCATTCTTGCATGAACTGGATCCTCTCACTTAAGTAGGTCTATAGATAATCGATAAACTGGTAGCAAATCTATCACTGAAACAATCGGGTCAAAATATAAAATTTGCAAAAAAATTTTAATATATCAGAAATTAAAAACTATATATACATATATATATATATATATTCGCCGTTTGTAATGCCGCATTTATAATTTGTAATTCATTTATAATCATTCTTTTATATATACGCTTTGTAACCAATTTTTTTATATTAATGATGTTGCAATTTTAACAGTTTCTTAATCATATGCATTATATTAGTGCCTATTCCATTTACTAGAGCCAATGCCTTCCATTGTTGATTAAGTTCTTGGCTAAAGCAAACTCGAAAGTCTTGAACTTCAATAAACATATAATATGGTTAAGTACATAGTAATCTAAGTATTATACCATATCCTACAAATCTCTAATGGAATTTAGTATATGTAATTNATATGAACATCTAAAACATTTTTTAATTCAATTATTTTAAATACTGTATATACTCACATATAAGCCAACCCTCTAAAACTGCTATAAAATAGCCAGTTTTTGCAAAAACCACACTCAACAATATCTAATTTTACTACATATTTTTGGTACATAGAAATTTGTTTTGTTGTTTTAGTTATTCACAAAAAATATAACATCTGTTTAAAATTTATTGTAGTGTTCTTACAAATAATTAGAAACATTTGAGATCATTTTCACGATCACCCTCATCGCCAGACTCACCAAACAGCTTTTTCCATTTTGTTTTATGCGAATATAAGCCGATCCCTCAATTTCAGCATTGTATTATATACTTTAAACTCGGCTTATATGCAAGTATATACGGTTGGCCTATTTGGAGCAAAAAAATATTTTTTTTCTACAACTTTCAAGTGCTATTGAAAAATTATAAAATGCGCTGAGTCCAAAAATTTAAATTTTTAAAAAAACGGGAAAAATTTATAACCTAAAAATATGTCTGAACAATGTAACAACCTCCATAAAAAATTTCGAAAATCCAGTTGTTAGAAGGCCCAGAACTGCAAAGAGGCGCTTTGGGTTACCAAAATTTCAAGCCGGAGGCGTTCCGGGTCCAAAAATATCGAAAATGGTAAACCAAAACGACTCTTATAAATATATATATACTGGCGCTATCAAGACATTTTGCGAATTTATGCTGACATTATCGATTACGGGGAAAAGCAAAAAAATCTAATTTTAAATTATATTGTAGTCATAGGTATAAGCTATCCATGATAAAATTTGAAGTCAGTTCAGAACAGAGACGAAAAAAATTGAGGCTGGAGCTAGCAACGTTGGTAAAAATTTCTGACGGCGCTACCACCAAACAACCCGTAGTAGGAATCGCCAGTGTATATATATATATACTTATTTTACCGATTTGTCAAAGAAAATGTCCAAAAAGGCGTACAGCGCGATATTGACCTCCAAAATCCTTTAGCACAGAGCGCCAAGTGGCCTTTTCCATTTTTTGCTAGAACTCCTGATACACTTAATTGATCTTAACGAAATTTAGGGGGAGGAGAAATGCGGACAAATTAGTGCTATCACCATGCAAAATTTCAAGCAGTTAAGTAGAAAACCGGGTTCAAGCGTACAAAACAGTAGAAACAAGTGTATATATATATATATATAAATATCAAATTGTAAAATTATTAGAAATATCCCTGAATCTAACAGCATACTCTAAAAAATCATGAAAAACAATAAGTGGTGGAATTTATTTAGTGGAGTGGAAATTGCACTGGGCTAACACAAATAAAGATATACAAAGTAATTCTAAAAATCTATCATTCAAATATGTACAAGAGAAAATAAATATAAAAAATATGCTACTAAATTGACAAATTTAGGAAACTACTGTGTTTCACTTCATTGAAAGCACTTTCCTTAACTACTATATAAACAACTGCCAAAAAGGTACGACGTCATTTCAAACCCGTTAAAATAGCACCATTTTTCAGCGTGTACCACCTTGACATCATAATACTTGACAAGTTCGACGTTTGCTTTTTGTTGGCTTTTTATTAACAACTGGAGGTTCACGCCTAAATTAAAGGAATTAATCGAAAGAATTCTATCTAACCAATAGAAATATATAACAATGAATCAAGAGCATATGAGCACGCGTTTTATTTTAATAAAATTAATGTCAAGAGATTTATGATAAACTAACAAAAGATGGCTAATAATTAGCGAAAGATATTATTGACTTGCTAAAAACTTTCTGAAATTGATGTATTTTAGTAACAAACCCTAAATTCGAAATTGACAAAAAAGGAAACCAAGACAAATTATAAAAGAGAATCAAGCTTACTGATAGAAAGTGTAAATATCATTTACAATCAGAGAAAGCAAAAGAAAGTCAGAAAAAAATTCAACTTAGTAAATATTTTAAAAGTATTTTGACTTAGAGTAATATTAAGTGTTGATTAAACGAATTGCACTAATTTTTGGCATTAAACCAATATTGCGTAAGTCTAAAATATATCTATGAGTGTGACTTATTGAAAATTGAAGAAATTTATGAACAATTTGGTATCAAACAATCAATGTTTTTATTTTTCTAAAATATAACATGGATGCGAATTTGAAAAACGTAGATATCAATAAATGATAGCGACATACCTAATAACTTTAACTAAATCATGAAATGCTTTATCAACATTTATTGGAGGATCTTTAGCACTGGTTTCAACGTAGTCAATCTAAAAAACTATGTTAAAAGATTTTTAGATACGAGTTTAAAAAGGAATTATGCTTTTCATATGAATATTTAATCACATTCTTCATTTAGCATACAATAAATTCAATAGCATTGAAAATGGGACATTTAAACCAGGAGCATATGCGACAGTTTTAATACAATGCTCACATTCAGATTCTATGATTTACAAAATAGAATAGCGGGCTCAGGCTGTATTTTTCATACACTGATAATTTGGACATATACATATTGCAATACCGGAACTAAATTGATTTTTTGTTTCATTAACGTGAATATTATGCAAAATAGTTCATTACATTCCAGCTAGTTTTTTAAAAATTTTATATTTTCCATAGAACATTAGAATTATGTTTAAAATACAATAATGGCTTGGTTAATGTGTGCAAATTAGAACTTCGGTAATTAATAGGTATTGAGAAAAAAATTCTACATTGAATGAACCACTAACAAAAAATATAAATTGACTTAAAGGGGTAGCAATAATAACCGATACATAATCCAACTTAAGGTTTGCCATGAAGTTGGATAGCACATGCACAATTCTGAAAATATATTTTCATATGATATATGGTACTTGCAAATATCGTTCACATGAATGCTAAAATGTCAATTTGAAACAAAGTGAATTAAAAATACCTTCAACTCCTGCGCCAAATTTTGACCTTCTAAAGTTGTAACCTTTCTTTGATGAAGAAGATCGACTTTGTTAGCTACCAATATCATTGGACATTCATCCCGATCTTTGACACGAAGAATTTGAGTAAAAAAGTTGTTCATTTTAGTAAATGAGTTTCTATCAGATACAGAATATACGAGCAGAAATCCATCACCAGTTCGCATGTATTGTTCCCGCATTGCACTAAAATCCTCCTGACCAGCAGTATCGAGAACTAAAATTAAGTAAATAAAGAATAACATACAACGATATTTACCATCTAAAACACACCAATAACCATCAATTTCTTTAGTTTGAATATAAGAATCCTCGATTGTTGGGTCGTAATCGATTACGAACAGTTTTTGAAAAAACTGAATAGTCAGTGCACTCTTTCCAACACCACCTTCGCCAACAACAACCAATTTGTGATGACGAATTGGGTAGTCGACATTAGGCGGCATTTTAGACATCTAAATATAGTTTATAAACACATGCATAGCTAAATCAAATTAACAACACCCTAAATAAATGTCAAAATATCGCAGTGAGAAGACAATTGCTAAATTCCCGGTATTTTACAATTGGCAATCTTTTTGAATTAACGTCACAAAATGATTATGAAACTAACCCTAATCGCAACCCCTTCCATATGGATTAATTTTTCTAAACTAGTTTAATTAGTATTTTATGACGTCATTCCAACTGTTTCCCTTAAATAAAATATTTTCAAAATAGAAATTTTCGTTTATCATGAATATGGATGGAATGGCTTATAGTAATACAACCTCTGGAGAGTAATAAAACTTAAATGATGGATTTACCATCATTTTTAATGGTTGCTGAGAGATACAATTAAGAGATTATTTGATTGCGTAATTTAAATGAATTCCGCCTTGCTTCTTACATAGCGATATGCTGAAATTTAATTACAGTTAATTAGGATTGAATTAGTTTTTTAATGGCCAAGCACACTATGAAGCATAACAAATAATGGCGACAAAGTCGTTCAAGCACAAATTTCAATTGGAAAACTTAAAAATTGTAGCTAGGGACGTGTACCAGATACTATATCCTAAGAAATGCAATAATTCTTTGACTACGGAAAACATCAAATTGCTTATTGTTATAAGACGAGTTGGTGAGGAAGTTGTAATCTTAAGCTGAGTTAGGCCGACAAGTTCTTTGAATAACTCGAATTCAGAATTAAGGATAAACGCGCAATCATTCCTGCTTTGAGGATGTCAATCACACATCAACTAATAGCAAATGTCATCCCTCACCCTCAATCAAAGCAAATCTCAGCAGATGATTGTGTCGCCCAAGCGAAACACCACCAGTATCACCCTTCAAGATGATATTCAACAGGTGACTTTGCTCCGTATTCTTGGTGTGACGATAGACCCTCGTTTGACATGGACACCTCACTTTGACGATGTCATCTCTAGAGCTTCCACTCGCCTGGTTATTCTCAGACAGCTACGAAATGTGTGCAGTAAGTCCGAGCTTTGGTCTCTCTTCAGATGCAGTATCATGTCTATGTTCGACTACTGTGCCCCTCTCTTTAGCGGTATTTCGAAAGAAAACTACGAAAATTGACAGGCTCTTAAACAGATGCTCCAGAATAATAAATGGCTGCTGGGAACTGCATGACGAAATACGCATTTCCTATATGAACCGTCGAAATGAACTATCAATGAGTATGTTCATGAAAATAAACAACTCTGATCATCCCTTGAACCACCTAGGACACAAAGTGGTCGCTATCAAATAAACTTTCACAGACTTAATATAAGAAGGAATCAGTTTATCCCCTCCATGACACGCAAGGCCAATCAGCAAACTTTAATTAGATGTTTTTAATACATATTAAATAAACATTTACTACTACTACTACATAATAACACATCTGATGAAGTTACAAAATTTTGGAAACCACTTGATGCCAACCTTATTATGTCTCAGAATTTTGAACAATCCTGGAGAAAATGAAGAAAAATATTTCCGATTCCAAGTCATACTTCGCGAATTTTAAAGTTCAATTCCAAATTTTGTTCAAATAAATTATCAACAATACTAGCTTAAATACAAAAACCCGCTTACAAACTTGAGAAATGAAATAAAATGTGGATTGATTTGCGCACAATACAATACAATACTAACCGCAAATAATTTACGCAAAAGTTTTGCACAACCAAAATTTTAATATGCAAATAAATAAAATTGAATTTTGTAAAATTAAGTAAAAAACTTAATATTGTTGGAATTCATAACATTACTCATAAAAATTTTATTTGCTGCGCATGCAACTTACTGTGTTTACTATACTAATCCAAAAGTTTTGCAATTAAGAGACAGTCCCTGGATAATAATTTGTCATATTTTCAAAATAAATAGTTATTTGTTAATAAGTAACGATAAATAAATTTATTAATTAGATTTATTGTACTTTGTTCATTTACTCATACTCATTTATTTAGACTTATATTACGTTAGTTAAGAAATTTGTCATTAAATTTTGAACAAAACAAACATGGTTTAATATTATACTAGCGTTAGCGGTGTCCGTGAAATACCTCGCACATGAAATACCTCGCATGTCGTCATTACTACGTCATCATGCACTTTTTGCATTAGTTCTTAGTAATTAAATGCTTTAATATAATATAATTTAGGGTTAGGGTTAGGGTTAGGGTTAGGATTAGGGTTAAGGTTAGGGTTAGTGTCTCAAATACTACCAATTACGTAATAAATACGTAGTGCGAGGTATTTCATGTGCGAGGTAATTCACCTGAACCGCGTTAGCAATGTTCTGCCTAATAAATTCCAGACGAGACCGAAACTTTGAGACTGTGACCGAAACTGCTTAAATAAATTAAAATATACAATAATGTTTTTGGTTGGTACTTTTTTTCATTCTTGAAAATCTCAAATCTTCCAAATTTTTCTCAGAATGGACACTTGCAGTAATTTTTCTAAGGGAAATGTGTCCATTAAATAATATTCTTGGAAGGATTTGAGATAAATTTGGAAAATTTGAGATTTTCAAGAATGAAAAAAAGTACCAACCAATGTTTTTGGATCAATTTAAGGACGTTACTTTACTTTAGGGGACCCACTTGCAATGACGTCAGTAAGAAATACTCTCTAACCCAATCCCTCACCCAAAAAAATTTTCAAAATATTAATCAACATGATGAAATGTAATACAATTAAAGTTTAATAGTCATTTTATGACGTCAATTGAACTTCGTACTCTAAAGTAAAATAAAGCCCTTAAAATTAACTGACGTCGTCAAAATTTGGAAAAAATTGATATTTAAAAAGTTTCGTTGTATTATTAAGCTTAACGGTTAGATGGTTAATTATATCAATAAATAAAAATTTACTACATTCAGATAGAAAGTATTTAGTAGAATAATTTGAATTTTATTAAAACGTTTAGAATATGAGAGAGAGAGAAAACGTTTAATTACAAGTTACAGTAAAATTATAAAATAACAGACAGTTAACAGATTTTCAGTTTCGCCATGAGAAGAAAAAACTGTTTTGCCCTAATTTTAAGACTGCAAAACTTCTTTGCAAGCATAGGAGGATAGTAGTGATGGAGTAGGTTGTTTGGCTTAGAGCACTGATTGAAGAAGTTTCGTGAACCGCTGACCAGCACCAATCAAACGCTCACATCTATTAGTGACAACATTTTTTTCGGCATTTGCTGATCCTTACAAACATTCAACTTGAGGCCATTTTTTGCACAATAATCAAATGTATTGGAAGCGTCAGTAACAACAGGGAAACCTTTCCTTACTCTTGTGACAGTCATGATATCATCTGCATACCTACTAAGAAAGCCATGGAGTGCTTTTAGATATGATGAAAATATAAAGTAATGTGGAAGGTGTTGCTAAGGTGTCTCTTATAGTGAACTTTGAAAGATCGGTTTGTTAAGTAACAATGTAGCCAGCTCTCGATATCATCAGGCAGGACATCGCTCATTTTCTTCAGTAGTTTGTCGTGAGGTATGCTATCGAAAGCTTTGCTCATGTTGAAAGCTTGGACAAGAGCAGAGTCGCCGTCGTCCAGAATTCGCGTTATTTCTTCGTAATTGTGACAATCGCAGTGCAAGTGGATCTGTTTTTCTGATAAGCGTGCTGTTTGGCATCGATGTGGTTCAGCAATAGAGGCCAGGAGCGATATAGGCCTCAATTGTAGAGTGTGGGATCTTAGGGATAGGCGCAATGCGAGCCTCCTTGAAGGGGTAAGGGAAATTTTTGTCAAAGAAGGAACAATTGACAATGTTAGAGAGGATCAGCCAGAGCTTCGCCAGAAAACTTGTAGATTTAGTTAGGGATCACATTTGCTCCTGTACCAGAGGTCTTGATTAAACTCAGCTACTTGTATACGAATTTGGCTCTATCAGATTCCATTACATACAAGAAGAGCAGTCAAATTCGTTGTCCGGATTTCCAATAGAACTTGGGCTCATGACAGACTAGAAATTATTACCGATTTCGTTGATAGCGGTCTGGACATCCACGTGACAATCGATCAGGTCCCGCAGAGGAGCTTGGTGTTTGCGGCTAGGAAGGGAACGGTATAGATTTAAGTGAGCTCTAGCAGACTTTGCTTCCTCAATCAAATTATAAAAAGCATAAATTGATGCTAAGTGGAAAACAACTTGATAACTTGGGGTAGATTTAATATGTTTTTAAATTCCTTGAAATGTAAACATACATTAATTTTTTTTTCATTAATAGTTTGATAATACCATCCGAAGTAAACAGGCTGATAATGTTCATTTTATTCATGATTTAACGATTACTTTGAATATTGGAAAATTATTTTAATAGAAATCAATTATATTATAAATATTCTATTATGTTATAGATAGTCTATTATAATTCCTTTTTATAAAAAAATGTGTATTAACGTCTAACCGTTAAACTTACAAATTGCACGTAGCTGTTTAAATATTAATTTTTCCTAATTTTGGCGATGTCAGTGAATTCTGCGCATAAAATCACCTAAGGAAATATCTTTTTATTCAATAAACTTATTTTTGAAAGAGATCTAAACTGAAATCGATCCATTTGTTCAATTAAACATTGTTTCTTCGTAAAGAGACTGAGACATTTTTTCAAGTCTTGTCGAAACAGACAAGGGACTTACTTTTTAAAATTGAGAATAAAATATTCCCTGATTGTGCTTATCTTTCGATTAGCATTTTCTAAAAATATTCGATTTTTAAGTCTTGACTTAATAGTGTTTTTAATAACCTTTTACTGTAAACTAATATATGCCTCTCTGCACATTAATTTTAATGATTTCTATGGTGAAAGTGATTTCGTGTATGACACACTTCAATGGTTTTGGGAAGTCTATCTGCATGTAAAGAAACAGTTCAACTTCCGTGTAACAACTATGTGCTCAAAATCTTAAAATATACTGAAGTGTATTTTAATCTTTTTTAATAATCAGAATTTTTTGAAAATTTGTAAAAATCTTTTTCCTTCTAGAAGTACATCTGGCTGTTCAAGATTAAATTTCTCCCGAATTTTTTAAATCTGCAATGATTTCTTAAAAAATATTTAAAGCTCACAACTATGAAATTAAACACTATAGTGTCTCAACTTTCATTTACGTTTTAAAATTCCGATTTGCCACGAACCTTTTTAGGCTCTGTGAAAAAAATATATGAGGTTGGCTGATAACTCCGTGCGATTTAGAAATAATTGATTTTGACCCTTAATTTGGGAATAATTTGAATTAATTTCAAGAAATCCAAATTTTAATCGAAGCTGGTTTAATTTTCTTGTACATCGGGTTTTTAATTTAGCTCTTTTTTCATTGTTAAATTGTTTTTTAAATATATTTCGTTGTTCAAGATACTAGCAAAAAATCGAAAACTCTTTTAATATGTAAAATGTAAAAAACAGTTTTTGATCTGTATGCAAGTCAAGTGTTTTGAAAAATGATTTCTTGCATAATGTAGTATTCAGAGAGGAATGATTCTGTTTGCAGAATTCCTTTCGTAATTATTTTTAGTTTTCTTATTCTAAATTTGCACATACATTACATGTATTGACAATACCAATAATTAATGTGCTCACTCTTATTTACAAAATTGAAATTCAAGCAAATTATTACTGTGAAAGCATATTTGTGATTAATTCAAACTTTGACATTCAAATGCAAAAATGCTTGAACCAATTTTTTATTAAATGTTACTGCTTCTTCATGTGTAGGCCTATTCACATTCATTATTAACATCAAAAAAATTGAACTTTGGATATATACTTAGATATACAGGGTGATTGTAAAGTCCCTTTAGCATTTTAATCGTCCATAAAATGAAACAAAGTGAGAAACCATTAATAAGTAATATATTTTCCAAATAACAAATACCTGAATTTAAGTTATGAAACGTGTTCAAAGTGCCCACCTTCATTTTGGATACACTGATGACACCTTTTTTCAAGGCTAAGAATGGAACTTTCCAATAAAGGTGAATTAGCTATTTCGTCTACTCCTTGCTCTATTCGGGCTTTCAACATTTCAATGCTGGTAATTGGTGTCGCATAGACTTTCTCTCGCAGGAAACCCCAGAAAAAATAGTCGAGAGGTGTTAGGTCCGGACTTCTGGGGCTCCAATTCAGTGGGCCATCTCTGCCCCACCAGCGACCAGCGAAATTTTGGTTGAGGTATTCGCGCACATTGAGGCCCCAATGAGGAGGAGCGCCGTCTTGTTGGAATACAGTACGTGAGAATATTCTTTTCCTTTTCAGTTCTGGTACCACTTTGGTTTTTAACATTTCCAAATAATTGTCTTTGTTGATGGTGGATGGAAAAAAATGAGGTCCGAACAAATATCGAGCACTGTAACCCACCCACACAGTTACCTTAGGTGATTGAAAACATCTATCCATAGTGGCATGGGGATTCTCATATCCCCATATCCGGCAATTAAACTTGTTAACATTTCCACCGACGTGGAAATTTGCTTCATCAGAGAAAACAATGAAACGCAGGTAATCAGGATCGGCAGCAATACGGTTAAGAACATCTTCGCACATTGTTTTTCTGGCAGCCAAGTCCTCCTCAGTCAATTTTTGAACCAGTGTTATGTGGAAGTCGTTCATTCCAATATTGCTTAGCTTGTTTTGGATAGTAGAATAAGGAATTTTTAGAATGTAAGATGCTTTTCTGATAGACGTACTTGGATTTGCTTCAAAATGTTCAACAATTGCTGATCCTGTCTCATCGTTTAGTGATGGCCTGCCTGTTCGTTTACGGTCATGAACATCACCAGTACTTTTAAATCGTTCAAATGTATCGCGAATTGTTACGTGGCTAGGTGGCTGTCCATTAAATTCTTTCTTCCATCGTCTTTGTACAGTAATGATGGATCCATCGCTTTTTGCCATTTCAATCACCATATACACACGCTGTTCGATAGAATACGACATTATGCAAAGAATGTGCAACCAATGAGAAATTGTACAAGTGATAAGAATTTCATTGGCTGGATAAGCAAATACAGACATAACCACTCATATTGCAGCAAATGACTAATTTCTTCACGTTAGTATGTGTGTCTATGTACGCGTTGAAATGCTAAAGGGACTTTACAATCACCCTGTATAACGTGTTATCCATTAAGATTGAAACCTGTATCTTTATGTACTGAGATATTTACTTTTATAATAATGAGCACATTTTGTGAACTCACCAATTGTCAATTTTCACAAGCTTTATTTTTTTGAAAATGTATATATTTGTCTTGACAGTATCAAATTGTAATATTTAATTAGTTATATTTTTTACATAAATTAAGCTTTAAATCTTTTCAATCATATTAATACAAATCTGATTTTAATCGCAATAAACAACCGTTTTCTTCATGATGCTTGACCATAGTTTGATAGGAAGATATATTATTTTTATTTTATTAAATTTTGATTAAAATGTGTTTCTCCGTTTTCACATTCGTCGACTTTTATAAATTATTAACTTTATATAAGTTTAGAATCTAATTGGCATTTAATGGAAACTTTATTTCAATGCCTTACAAATATTTAGTTACAGTAACAATCGGATCATTACATTTTGCGCGATGACAGTAGTTTTTGCGCATAAAGTTCACTCCTAGATACGATATGAACTTATTCCAGCATTTAATGGATGCTGTTAATGTTCTTGATAGGGTTATTTTCCTAAAATATATTTTAGTCGTACCCAGTCTACATAATGTTAGGTGGAATAGCTGGGGCATCTATTTATTGTCAACATTTATTAAAATGAAGAAAGGCCCCAGTTCAAGTAACTGCAGGATTCAACTGCCGTACTTGGGGCAAACTGATTTTTTCATTAATTACACAAGGAAGCGAGCAGCAGCAGCTCGTTCAGCATCTTTCAGCTTTCAGATATAACCTGTGAAAAGCTGTAAATTTTATGAAAACTTTTTGATCAAATCAGTCTGCACTTGTTGACATTAAATATTCCAATATCTGTGCTGATTTTCCGTGATTATAGTCTATAAGTTTTGGGAGTTTTTTAAATATATATTTAAGTAAAACAGTGGTATTCTTTCATTATATATATGGGGTTTTTCCTTTTGTATCCAGCGCCAGCTGACCATAGGAGGCCTCAAAAAAATTGCCCTAATGTTTTGATAGATCTGTTAATGAGGACCCCATATGAGATTATGTACAAAAAATTGCGCCCGAACTCGGACTTTTTCAAAAATCCATATACCCAGCACCAGAAAGTGTATATATTTTCTGAAAAATACCCAGCGCCTATATATATTTATATATTTATATATATATATATATATATATATTTTGTGTTTAACTTTAAAATGTAGTAATTATTTGTGACCAAATTGTTTTTTGTACTTCAAGATTTCTATCTAGTTGTTAAATTTAAATGTGTAGCGCTGACAATAAATTTTTTGCAAAGAGCAATTTTGCATTATTGTGAGGTGGTTTTGAAATTCGAAACTGCATTTGTGTTCTAGTGTTACATAATTTTGCTTCGCACTGATTAATAATGCGTGAGCAATTATTGGCAGTTAGACAACATGTTTCGTTGTATTGACTGACTAAACTGTATTCAATATTTTAGTTGAGCATGGGAAACGAAATTGGTAACTTCTTCCATGATATCAATCGCGATGTGTTCGATAGTGCTTTCACACGCGAGCAAGATTATCGCGCCATGTTCGAATGGTACTTTCCCTTTGGCGCATTTTGCTCATTCGGTCTATTTTTTTTATTCCTTGGATTTTTTTGGTTTTTGTGGATGTCAATGATGACAAGGTGTTACTCCAAGCCGCTTGAGAATGTTCGTGACCGGCGAAAATCAGGAGTTGATCTAGGCCATTTACAAACCGGGGAGACTGCAACGTGATAGTTCATTTCTATTTTTTTGTATATTGTAGATTTTTATTTGTCTATTGTGGTGTTTTTCACATACTCTTGTACTTTTGTATTATATCATTTCATACATATCAAGAATTGAATATTTTAATTTTTCATTATTTAGTTTGTTGCTTGATTATGGTCACATCCACATAATATATTCTATGGTTTTTATAAATATTTTCTATAAAGTTTAAATCATTAATACATAAACGTTTTGTGATTCATAATAACCTGTGCTTCTACTGTTTCCTTACTAAATAATATATAAAGAAAACATGAATTTGATACATTGGGCTTAATCTAATATCCATACATTGTGATAGTGAATTTCGAAAGCTCTGGTGTTTTAAACGTCTGCTACTTATGTTCTTCCATCGAACTAACCGCTATCCAAAAAAGCAATCAATAATTAAATACTGGAAATATAGTTTATTCAAACTATACAATGATTTTATTTAATTTGAAAAGCAGTGAGAGTTTATTAACTTGTAATATTATGTAAAGCATTACACCAACTATTTTAACCAATTTCATTCTATTTATTATATTTAGTCAAAATCCTTAATTGTTTTGTTTAGTTCAACAGTGATTTTGGGGTCCGTGATACAGGTATTTATGAAACCGATTGAATGAACAATACGATGGGGCATATTCATTGAATTTAATGCAGCATGTTTAAGTTTTTTAGAATTGTCAAGAGAATATATTATTCGTCTTTCCTAATACCGGATGGGTGGGGAAGTTTTTTTCCTCCTATCTACACAGGCTATTATTAACCTTGTATTAAAAAGTGTCCAATGCAACACTGATGTAAACGTAAACTAATGCAATGCAGACGCTCGTCACTGCAATGCTATGGATAATCAATAAAGAAACTTTTGCTATCAATTGTTGAATTGATTTTTCTCCTAAGAATTTTCGACGAAAAAGTATGGTTATAAAGTCAAACGCTGACCAATTCATTTCATGTTTAGCAGAAATACATTGACCCTTGTAGTTGTTTTTACCATTAGATTCACAAAATTTTCAGTTCTAGTTGACTGAAAGTTATTCGTCACGCGTTTTGTATACCGATTATTTTATGTAAAAACATTTGTTTTTAGAATGTCAATTTGCTCTGAGGTTTTGTTAGTGAGTGAGTCCACAGCTGCCTCTTTTAGCGTTGGGCTCTATGACCCTCTAACGAACAGTCAATTGGGGTGTTTTCCTGGACCACCAGTTGCTCAGCGGTCAATTCTGCTTCCATACAATGAGTACATGTTAGGTAAAAGAAGCATTTGTCTTTTTCTCTATCAAATTATTTAGTTGCTCATGCAAATAAAGCTATTATCCAATGGTGGCCTTTGAACTCAAATGCTTCATCTATTATTCATAAATCAGTAAGTTTGTATTAGGTACTATATTTTTAGGAAATGCTAATGACTTATCAATTTGCAATCGATTATATAAAAGGCAGTGTAATTTTTAGTTTCGTAAAAAATTACGTAAGGAACTGTA
>CABFPE010000806.1:125484-146454 GCA_900660155.1 Hofstenia miamia
TTGGAAATATTTTATAAAATGAAAGATAACATCTCTCTAAAATATAATAGACGTGGTACATATCAATGCGAAAAATTTAGAAGCAAAATTATGAAGAATTTATTCATAAATATTGCAGTAAAATTATGAAATAAATTGGATAAAGATACTCGATCTGAAAAAAAGTTTCAATTGCTTAAAAAGAAAGTGACTAATTTTATAAAGAATGCTACAACAAAGAATTATCTTACCAGTCAAAGAATTACTTCAATAAATACAAATAACTAAGTACATCATTTTTCTATTATCAATCTAAAATTAATGACTAAGAACTTATTTAACTATCCATAGAAAATACTTTTCGAAACTAAAATGAACTATTATAGTAACCAAGAAATATCACTATCTTTACCTCTGCAACAAAGAAATAGAAACAATTCAGTTAGTACTTAATAGTGCCTTTTTGTACACTTTTTCTCTATATTGTAGAAAGCACTAACATTATTAATAAATAAATAAATAAATATGTTAATTTCTTGCTTAGACGTTTTCGGAATAAATGTTGCCATGGATAGTATTGTACCGTTAAGTGAGAAAAAAGGCGATTGTTGGCTTAATTTTATCTAACAACGATTTATCAACATTTTTAGTCTCCAGATATTTTAATATTAACAGGGCATGGCAAAACTTAACTGCCAATTTTGCACTTTACTTGAAATTTGCTTTTTAATAAAAGTTGGCTTGCTCTGGGGCTTAATGTTTGCAAATATTTTGTTAGGATTTTCATCTGTTTAAAATGACATGTAAACAACTGGAGTTTCCTTAAAAAAATTGACAAATTTTTACATGAATTTCATTTAAAATGTTAATTTCTTTTACTAGATCAATGTATAATGTTTTAAGGAAAAAATACCTTCCTGCATATTCAAGCAATATATCCCTTAAAATATGAGGTAATATATATAATGTGTTGGCATTAATATTTAAGTGTATGCTTGCAACAGGCGTTAAGCATACGCAGGTGGCTTGAATACCAGAAGATAAAAAATATTGGTATTTAGAGTAATTATAATAATAATACTGTTTTTTGAAGTAATTATCTTTTACAAATTACATCAACTTATATCAGCACAAAGCAAGAAGGAGTTTTCAGAAACGCTCTTTACTTGTAGCAGACAAAAATTTAGATGTTAGAAGTATTAAACCAGCCAAAAATCCTTAAAGAGAATGCTTTTTGTTATTTGCAAAGTTTAAGTGAATTTTTTCCTGTATTTCAAATACCAATTAAAACATTAGGCCCTAGCCCGCCCCGGCCCAAATTGTTATATTGAAAATTCGGCCCAACCCGATTTAACTTTAGGCCCAGCCCAATTCCAACTCTGGTATGCAGAGCACCAGATGACTTACATGCCATAAAATAACATTTTTTTTAAAAACTTAAAGAACTTTACTGAAATTTGGTATATTAGTTACGTTAGAACATCCTCTACAACATTAAGATTCTTTCATCTAGATTATTCAGTTATTTTGTTGCAAAATAGTTAACACTTTCCCATATCTCAGACAACAATACAGGGGAGCACAATTATATCAAAGCATTTCTAAATTTCTTAATAGATTTGGACAAAATTGTTCGTAAACATGGACAAAACAGATGTGATTAGATTTTTGATTAAAATCTAGCCACTAGACCTTACCCAATAATTGAAAAATTTCAGATAGATGGAATTAAGCCTCGCTGATTGAATCGAACTGCAGTTCTTTTGTTGTGAAATTTCTCTTTTTTAGAATTTGTGAAGAAAATAATTTTGAAAACTACTGTACTTCAAATTAAACATTGATAATTGTGTTTCAAGCAAAAAAGTATGGTATGAAAAAGTTCAAGCGGCCATATCATCTGAGAGTATACACGCTTTGTCTTCTGGGAGATTTTTTTTAGTATTAATTGCAATTTACTAATTTTGAATGATTTTTAAGCGCATTATTTTATTTGTTCAAGATATTTTCAATAAAACTACATAACTAACAATACAGATAAAACAACTAAGAAATGTTTCCTTGGTTTTGCTTTTGAGAAGTTTTGAATGAGACCAAGAGAAATCAATTCTACAAAAAATTTCATACTTTTGTAAATATTATTTTTGTATGTATTTTGTTCCTTCATTTCTATTGTTTGACGCTATTTAGAGTTGTAAACAGTATTTTATATTGGAAAAAAATTCTAAATAAAGATTTCATTACTTGGAACTCATCAGAGATAAACAATACAGTAATTGTTTCGCATTCAATTTCTAAGTCATATTATATCATTTTCAATTTTGAAAGTGAAAATTCACCAGTACAAACAAACATAAATTCACAGGAGATTTTGTATCAACAGTGAGGAATTTTTTGCACACTACAAGTTTTGTAGTTAAAGGAACACTTTCCTTTATTTCAAAATTTACTGATCGCAATTCATAAACTTTTCTGACAACATCAGAAGGGCGGCAAATTGCATTTCGTCTTTTAGATTAGATTCTACAGTAAATCTAATTAATAAGAGCGAAAAATATTTGCTACAAATTTTGCAAATCATTTCTTTAATATATATTAAAATATTTGATAAAATCTGACAATAGCGTCTGGAGTCGCTTATGCAATAATTTGATACCAGAGTTGAAGCAAATTCTCTATGGTAGCCAAGAAAATATAAATTCAAAATTTTTCTTGTTGTTGATAAATCATCATCTTTATCATGATCAATTTTATGTTGTTTATTGATAAACTTGACTCCATCTTGTGCAAAGGTTTTGGATATTTTGTTTTCTGCAGTTTTTTAGAATATTTAACAGGGTTTTCATTAGTTTTACACCGTGTCTTACTTTTTATTGTTTTACATTTAATTTTAGCATTTTTTCTCTACAAGATTAACACATTGTGCTATTATTTTGTTCATCTCCACTTCTCATTATTATAAAGGATTTGAATAGTTTCCTTATTCGACTTTTGCACATGAGTTTATGCGCCGTTAATAGTTCCTCAGTTTTAGAGGTTTTAGGAAATTTCACTTTAAAACTGTCGAACGCTGATGATAGTGAATCAACCTAACTTGTACTTTTATACCAGACACCAATCAAAATATCCAATTTGAAATATTTCAGCATATGCAGTATTTCATGGGCATAGCAGCTAATCATTTATACAATAGGAATACAGAAATCAAAAAAATTAACAAAATCTTTTGTAAATGCACAGCGTGTGAAAATGCGTCGTCAACTAATTTTGTCAAACCATTTTGGCGACTACTACTTGCCGAAATTAAACTATCAAAATTACTAAATGCATTTTCCAAGAATTAACATAATCATCGATAGAGTTTTGACTGTTCTTTCTTGGATGATGCTACAAAATAATGAAGAATTTATTTCTCAACACATCAATAAATACATGAAATAAATTAATCTATAAAACTAATTAAAAAATACGTGCTATTAAAAACAAAATTAATATATACTTCAATAGTTACACAAAAGAGGACTTTAATACAAATGACGCGGTTTTAGAGTCCATAATACTCACTATTGAATAGACCATATCTAAACTCTCTATGACCCACACTGCTAGTTTCTTTTTCGTTTTATTTGTATTGTTAAACTTGTAAATAGTATTATTTATTGCACAAACCAATTCTAAATATAGATATTTTCTTTCTTCTTTATTTCTAATATCAAATATAATATTTAATAATTATAGGAGAATTTACTACTTTATCTTTAACTTTTAGGGTAACTCCATATTCAATTTGACTTGGAGATATCTTCATTCAATATTTATTAACTTTGGGGAACTCAGGCATTTGCCTCCATCTTAATTTGGTTGCACAATAAAATAGCATTTCCAAAATAGAATTTCTGTTTTCAATAATTGGAATGCCAAAAATATAAATGTAAATATTAGTGATGCATTAATAATTCATAAGGTTATCGTATACATATCATCATTAGGTTTACATTATACAAGTTTTAACATGCAATGCACTATGTTGGAGATATCTATAAAATGGTAAAATGAAATAAAGGCACAAAAAGTATCCAATACACCTCAACTTCATTTCGAATAGGAAAAATATTAATATAATATAAAACTTTTCTACGATGATAGTAAAACCTATTTATTATACTCAATAGGTCCCTACAAATCGTGGACTCCAACCGGCCGTCCAACTGCCTTATGGTTTTCAATGCGTATCGATTCCAATATACTCTTTCAATAAATCTCTTTGTACTAAGTTTGGAAAAATCATGTTTTTGCTACTTAATGTGTTTATGTACAATGCGCATATATGCATAAATTATGCATGTGCAGTTATATATATTATTTGGAAAATTTCATATAAAATACTTGATTAGATCTTTCAGAAGCCAATTACCGCTTTGCTTCTAACTATATCCAATGGCTACGAGATAGTTAACAAATTTAGCAATTAAACAATTTAACGAGTTACTTAACTAGATGTTAATTATACCAACCAATTAAATTATATTTAATAATTGATTCTTGCAAATTTAACATATTTTTGCTCGATTAATTAATTATTCTCAGATGCACAACATTAGTAAAGTTCTTTGCTGGTAATTCGAAAGCAATCTTCTAAATATATTATCCAATTGCGTTGCAAGCAAATCATCCACTGAATTTTATTTCGCAATGACAATTGAGGATCTCATGTCTACTGAAAAACCTCCGATTAATTGTAAGCTTTTATCTATTCGATTAAATACATTTATAATTTGCTTTTCTTATTAATATACAGCAAATTGGTAACGAAATAAATACTAGTAATGTTTATAAGTTAAAATGTACTCTGAAACAAAACAAACAATCGACATTTAATAAAATTTAATGAATACAGTTTAAAAAAGCAATCGAATATTGCGTGACGTTAGCCACTACATAGTTGCATAAGTGCTTAGCAGATAAAAAAAGCATAATTTATTTATAAAGCAGAAAAAGTATTCTTTGACATGTATATATATATATATATATATATATATATATATATTAGGAGGAGTATATTAAAGGGGAAAACAACATTAATCCAAATAATGGTACATGAATACAAAAATTTGGTCCTTAAATAGCATTTTACCTCTTTAGTTTTCCATTTCCTAAAACGTTCTATAAAATATATTTTCATAAGCCTAAAACAGATTATTTTGGAAGCCTGAAGTAAGGGGATATTGCTCCATATCTTCCTTCTTATTTTCTACTAAAATTTAAATAAGACATTCGGTCCTAATTGCAATAAATAGATATTTTCATTAATGTATTGTAGTGAGCGTTTAAAAAATCATGTTTAAGAAATTTCGAAATTTTATAAATACATGTTCGACAAATTAATGTTAATTATTTTAACATTTTTATTTGATCGATTCCACTGTTTACGATATATTTTATTGTAACAAGTAGAAGTAAATATAAACTATATGTTCTACTAACCAGTGACTTAGTCGAAAATGAACCACAGTTGGCCTTCCGAATGCCTCCTTCTTACGAAGAATCGCATGAAGAGAAGGAAACTGCAAAACGTAGTGTGAAGTACATGAAATGCAATCTGATAGTCAGTATTACTATTGTGCTTCTTATCGCCATTGCTGTCTTCGCAGTAGGGGTCTGTATGACACTCCGAGCACATAAAAAGGATAAACCAGAACATGGTGTATGGTTCTACAAAGGGGTATACGACTTTGTGTTATATGTTACAATATCATGATATTCATTATTTATTAAGTTTGTACATGTAAGTTCTCACTCTCACAAAAATATTTATTGACAGGCTTGCAATGGGTGACATTTTGGACCCACAATCAACACCACAAAAAGTTTCTACAAATTCCCAAATAAGTCCCATCCCACACCACAGGAGTAACAATTTGCCCTCCAAATCCTCAGTGCAATCTTTTTGACAAAAATGGTAAATATTTCAATACAAATCATTTGTAGACACTGAGGGTTTTATGCATATTTTTATATGTATTAATATACACAAAATTATAATACAATTTTACAACTTATTCACTCTTCATCACAGTCATATTCTGTAAAATCATTTTTCAAATTTTTGTGATTGGATAATTTTTTAGAATTTTTGAGGCTAGCTACAAATTCCTACAAAATATCCACATGGTAAAATGTCACCCTACATATGGTGGCAATCCCCACACTCACTGCAAGCCTGACTATTGCTCAAACGATTCTTATTAGAATATAATTACACGAATAATTTTTTATAATAAATTAACACTAGAAAGTCCAAACGGTCAAATTTGACCACTTTGCACATCTTAAATGCATTTGTAATACCTCATACAATGAGAATTTAAATAGAAAAGCAGTTTATTTTGTTCTTCTTACACTTTTCTTTCATTTATTTTGTTTTTGTTAGATTTACTTGAATGTGTCAATTCTGACAACTACATGAATTTAAGATATAGAATCGTCGGCTTTCTGTTGTCAAACAGGAAAATATATACAAAATGTTTCAATAGTAAATTTATGGGAGGCAGCAAAAATTCAGCAAAAAATCGATGACTTTGCGTGTAGAAAAAAATTTAGAAATAAAATTTTTGCATGACTTTCTGCAAAAAGGTGTTCACAATTGTTAATTTGAAAGCATTGATCGCTTCATGCGTTCAAAAATACATTAATTGGAATCGCCTAGTTGTCAATGGCAACACGTCAATGGACGCAAAATAGAAGAGATAAATATTAATGCCGAGTGTGGAATGTTTATTGTTCGTGCTACGAATTTGCGTCTCTTTAATTTTTTAATATTAAGATTCTACAAATTTGAGCTACCTTTATTTATAACTAGGCGCAATTATGGAAGGTGTACATGGGGAATGTGCCCTTTCCGAAGCTTAAAGATAGTCAGTATAATTATTTTTTCTTACATATATTAAAAACAAAACCATGCCATCATGATTCTCACGTATGCTTAATTTTGAAGAGGCAATAAATTATTTCTATTCACAGCTTAGAGGTGAGGTCAAATTCAGTGGCGGCTCGTGCATGCAAAAGTTGGGCAAGCAAATATTTTTATGTAACCAAAATAGTTTAAGAATTAAATCATGACAAATTTATATATTTTTTCAGAAGGTTATCAGTAATACTATTATAGAAATGTAATTGGTTCTGCAGTTCTTTAATAAATCACTTTCAAGATAAAATACTAATGATTTCTGTAGTTTTTTCTCTTCTAATGGTTATTCTTGTATTTGTTTAAAATTTCTTTAAACAGAAAATAATCGTTTTGCAAAATCCAATAGTTTGTATCCATTAAAATTTTTTTTAAATTTTCGATAAGGCAGTCAGTAAATCGTGCATTTCAAAATATTGAATACGAACTTTCTTGATTTACAATTGAAGGCATGTTGATGATAGAAAACTTGAGATAAATTACAAAGTTTTGCTAGATTGAGAAACTTAGAGTAGAAATTTATATCAGAAAATGGCAGCTAAAGAGAAATCACATTTAAATTGCTCAAAGTTTTTTAAAATTTACCATTTCTATAAAACCATATTTGCACAGGAATATGAATCTAGTTTCGATTTGAATGCAGATAACGTTAATTTATTTCAAAATATATTACTCTTAAAATATCCACATTGTAGTTGATTTTTCGGCTTAGTTGTTAACACATTTGTAGAAAAAAATGTCTTTCATTCGCATTTAAGAATACATGAAAGTACTTTGCAAGTAGTTTTACAAAAATTTTAAGATTTAAAAATTTTTAATGAAAATGCTGAAATTCAACCATATCATATAAAAACATTTTCATAATTTCCTCATCATTTAAACGAATAGAGTCCAAAGCAAAACAGCTTACAAATAACTATCCTTTTTCTTGCAAATATGCATATACGCTAAAAGATTGTCCTTTTTTAGAAAGATAATGAATGAAGACCTAAAATGCATAGGCATGCGTAATGATCTTACTAACAGAACTATGCACTTTTCAAATAAACACTAAATTTAAAGCTGGCTTACTATTATTATCAAAACGGTACGCCTCAGGGAAAAATTTTTGGAAGCATACTGTTGTTTTCTAACATTTGTATAAATATGACATGAAAGATTTTACCTATTCAAATGTTATCTAATTTGCAGACGATATCCGGATATACGGTTTCTGTTGTGGAAAATCTGGAAATAAGGCAGTAAAACCAATTCAAATACATTGTTTTTTCTTTATGAAGTTACTTCTCAATGTTTCAGTCGGGAGTTTCTGCAAAAAACTTAATTTTGTTTATTAAATTCTTATAACAATCAGAACGATCACCCATTTACAGTTTTGATTGCAAAAAATAATATATACATATTGCAGTTAAATGTCTGTGAATTTTTTGGAAGTTAACACAAGGTTAATATATATGTTGTTGTACTTGGTTAAGATAATATAGTACTACATGTCTATTATTACTGTTTATTATGGCAAACAAAAATTAACCTATAAAATTCTAAAGTGTAACCTAATGACGTGAAAAAGTGAATTATGTAGCAAGCTAACATTGGATTGCATTTAAATAACTTTTCATCTATGTATGAAAAATTCTTAGCAAATTGTATAATCCCAATGAGTTAATCTTGGACGTTAGAACTGAAATATACTGAATGTCTAAGCTAAATTTTAAACATAAAATAACCACAACCAACTGTTGCATTAATATAAAACGTGACTTATTGTAGCATAATAAAACAAATAATCAGGACACTGCTTGACTTGTAAATGTTTTTATAGTAAACTTCAGTGTTGCATAAAAAAAGTGACCATATAGCCTCTTGGTTGCCCTACTAATTGCAAATATTATAATTATAAATATTGGGTAGGAATGATCTAGAAAGTTTATCAAATATTTTTCAATAATAATTTGAGTAATGCACATTTGTAAATTCCTTTATGTTTGGTAAATGTTGTTCCAATTAGCTTAGAGCAAGGCACAAGCTATTTTAACATAAGAAATACTAATTAAAACGTGTGCTGTAGAATTGGAACAGTTTTAGTTTTACCGACTGTGATTTTTAAGAGTTGCAAAATATGTCTCCTGCCATTTAAATTTAATTGGGACGTAAAATTATTTTCTAGGGCGGTGATTAAAAATTTTCCTAGGTAGATTAAAAATGCCTGCTATGTCATTTGATGAACTTTATTACACTTACAAAAATATGAATATAATTTTTGAAAAATTTCAATAATTTCCCCACTAATTCCTTATTTGGATACCACAGAAAGCTATTGAAATACTTCTGAGGTTTGCTACAGGTTTCTTAAAAAATCCATTTTATCAAGAAAATTAAAAAAGTATTTGAATATGTTAAGAGGGCCTGGAGATATTGTAGATTTTGTGATTTTTGTGTTATAGCGCCAACTAGCAGCAACCATTAAAATTAATTTGAGAATTTATAGATATTTTATACCAATTTTTGTACGAAAATTGTAATTTTCATTAATATGAATTTTTTCATGCAACTTCAAATTTCCTCGTCATTGTAGTTTTACTCGTGTATTAATCACAGAAACATTCATCTTGAATTGTACAATTGTATTGTAAAATGAGAGAACCTCCAGTTTTACAATTAATTACATTTGCATTTTTCCTCTTCAGCTTTTCTATTAATTTTACAGGTCTTTCAGCAATCAGAGGTATATCAATTGCAGAAGATTCCTGGTCCCAATGAGTTTTCAGCCCCTTTAAGCACCAGTGCACTAAAACTAAACAATTTTTCTCAAACTTATTTATTAAATAGAATTTCTGCTTATAATCATTGCTTGATCATGAAATTGCTTAACTTTATTTTTTCAAGAGCATTTAGAAGTTTGCAATACGCTTTCTCATCCTACCATATCTCTGGTCTGCAAATCACCTTTCTTGTAGTTGATTAGAAATAAACTAGCAGTGAAAAGTTAATTTCTAATTCCAATGGGCATTGTGCAGAGGTAACAGCTTTCTGAATATGATCTGGGGATGTTATTATGAAATATACAATTTATAATATACTTTAATCTGCCTAGCGTCCATTTTGAAGGACAAACCGTTTTTCCACATTTACAAAGAATTTCTCCAAGCCCATTGCAAATTTGAAAATCGTTGGGTATGGGTAGGTCTATTGGGGGAAATGCTTTAATGTTGAAAATTTCTGATAAAGCGTACTGCTTCCCAGTAAACATAGAACTGTTGTAACGACGTCGTTTTTGTGGTGTATTGGCGTTTAATAGGCGTTGAATTGTTTCAGTGGCGTTTATAGTGCAAAAAATATTTAAAAATAGGAATAATTTTAGTATTATGACTATTTGAAGATAAATTTTTTAAGAACTGCAGTTTTATTGATAGTTTGTCGTTTTATTGTGAAAAGACGTTGTTTTGTAATGTCGTTTTAGTGCTGTTATTATGTCTTTCAGCGATGTCGTAACGACAGTTCTATGTTTACTGGGTTTGGCTGAAGTTGTTGAAAAGATTAACAATCTTTCTTTGAAAATTTAGATTTTTTGAAAAGATATATATATATATATGTAGCAAATCAGGTGGTATATCTTTAAGGTATCATCATAACGTTTTGAAATGAGTTATACACATATAGTTGACCACTTTGAATATAAAAGGTCCGTACACTTGCTAAAACACTGAAATTACAAAATCTGCATTTACGGTTAAAACTGTTTCATTTTAACTTTAATGTTGCAAAATTTGAACAATCTACATCTAAATACGTTGCTGAAATCGCAGATTGTGGAAACTTCAAATTGTAAAATTCATTATATTGATATTGTACTATTGTTGACGACCATTAATTTGACGAGATGCCGCTTTAAATTACACTTGCTAATTATGATTACGTTGTAATCGATTATAATACAAGAATGTTATCGTGAGGAAATTACTTTTTCAAACACTTTAAAACAGTTATGTTCATTGCCATTTAGGATGGACATCGGTTTTCTGAATACATGACAATGGATAACAGAAATCATCAACGGCATCATTGCCAGAGACGTCGACACCATTGGCATCATCATTGGGAACCACGAAGAGATGATCATCACCACGACATCTGGTCAAGGAAGAGCTCGTTCCCTCCATTCGATATCACCAACGACGAGGATGTAATGTGGAATATCACTCATTTGCGGGAGTTAGGCATGAGTTTCATTCAGGAGTACAATGTAGAGACGCAGCAGATGGCTTGTTACATAGCAAATTCTGCTGATCTTAATGCACCTTCAGATGAAGATGTTAGTTTCTGTATATAAATAAAAAGTCGAGAATACATATCACTCCATAAGGAAACGTAGAAATTAGATAGTGACAATATGAATTTAGCATAGACTCAAATCCGATCCGAACACGCCCCAATCTGACTCGTTCAAAAACATTAAAACCCAAACTCGACCCGAAATTTAGAGTTTGATTTGCAATATTCAACTGCTTAGATCACCCAATCAATTAATGATAAGGTAAACAGCTATTCATTGGTATCACTTAACGTTTTGAATCTTTATCCATTTGAGTTACTCTCTTTGATCGGGTACCCTATGTAACCTTTTGTTAAATTTGAAAGTTCCATCACTTATGACAAATTTAATTTTTTATAAACTAATAGTATTTGTAATTAACAAGTGAGAGCTGAATGATTAGCAATGATAATATAACATATAAGTCTGTAGTTTTATATAGAACCAAGTAGTGTTTGTAAAATTCATTTCAACTACAGAATACAATTACCGCCAATTGTCATTAATGTATTACAATATCACTAGTACACTAATTTACATAATTTCTCCAGATTTAATTCCACATCTGAATTTAGATTCGCTCAATGTTAAATAGCATACTCGAAGATCACATACCCGTGAATAATTTTACGGAGATTTTCATAAATTTCGTTGCAACACATGTAACAGAAATGTACAGTGATGAAATTAAAAAAGAAATTGAGGAAGTTTGTGCTGACGCTGATGCCTTATTGCAACTTTCTCTGGACTCCAACACCGCGAGTACTGAATGCTCTGGCATCAGCCACCTGCTTGGATCCTTAAGCCCAACTCTTAATGCAAACGGAAATCTGGAATATTTTTACAACAACTGGTGCATTGGCAGCTAAATGGGATTCAATGTTTTACGTTTTTCCATACAGCTTTATTTTCGTAAAGTGTAAATATATTTCCCTATGAGTTTAATGTCGCTAATTCGTGAACTAACCTAAGGCATGCATGGACACTATTGTGCTGGCGATAGGGTGCTCATTTTTATTTTGGTGGTAGATTATTTCAGCGTTAAGAGTCTATTAACATCAAAATGAAAGTAAGCGCGCCTTCGTTGGCATGGGATTGTCTCTGCACGACTTTGTCATTCACGCATAATTCAGTGTATCTTGTGAATTTATTCAGTGTTGAATAAAGAATTCTGTGTTGAATACAATTGCTTCTTCAAATTTTTATATTAAGCTATTTTAGTATTTTTACTGTTTTATTGATCAATTCCTTTGTTCTCATATCCGGACATTAATCAATTTTTATTCAGATCCATAAAATTCTTGTGGATCATTCCATGGTATTAACAAGGATTACTAAGTAGTAACGGGCAAAGACAAGTACTTAGCATAATAAAAATATATAACAAAGTTATTAGGGATTGGCGGTATGCCTCCTAATACCATAGTATTTCCAATATCGCAGTATTTTCGATAGTAAAATGTTGATGAAAATAAGAACGGCATGTCTATGTACAATAAAATTGTTTAATTAAGAGCGGTATGCTCTAAATTAGCATGTGAGCACACTCGTAAAAAATGAACACAAAAGTTAACTAGCAGTTGGTTTGTTAATCACTCCACTTGGTTTTGGATAAAATGACAAATATCCAAGCTAAACTCCAAATATCCCTAATTTTGATTAATATATTGCTTCATGGATTCACAACATATCTTTGTTTGCAAAGACAAATTTGTTGGGATTTCTGTGAATGAAAATAACAACCACACAACACCAATGCCCTCCGCACAATAGGCTCTTTTCAAATACAAGAGTGCAAAAACAGCTATAATTGTTAGACAATATTTCGGCATTTGCCAATAAACACATATTAAACTGAAACAACTTCACTAAATTCCATTTGAAAAAACGAATATAGTACAGTAAAATAAATTAGCTATACAATAGTTTGACAAAGGAGAGGAAAAACATAACAGAAATATTATGAATTATATGACATATTCAACTTTTTTATGCTTAAAGCACATGTGCGGCATTTCATCAGAACCATTGGGACAATCATTGCGGTGATCGCACATTCTTTCAACGGGAACGCAGAAGGTTTTATCGGTGCATAAGAACATCTGATCATTGCATTTAGGGTTGACACCAGTTCCAAGGAAGGGAACGTGACAAGATGTTTCGTCAGTATTATCGGAGCAATCGGATTGCCCATTGCAAGTTTGCCAGACAGGAATGCATTGGTGAGTTCTGGAGCATGAAAATTCCTCAGAGTTGCATGAGTAAATGATTTTGGAAGGAGGTTTCACGGTGCAGTGATCTTCGTCGTCACCATTATTGCAATGAATCAAGCCATCACATACCTAAATATAACTTAATTCAAGAACAAAAAAATTCTGAATACCAAGTCCCAAGGAATGCAGAAAGATTTATCGCTACAAACATATCCTTTGCACATCTCAGGCGGACAGAAAGATTCGTCAGTATAGTCTCCACAGTCATTTGCCATATCGCATACCTTCGATTCAGGAATGCAGACGTTGTTCCTGCACTTGTATTCTTTCAGCATGCAATCCCTATAGGCCGATTTGCAAAGAGCAGCTGATTCGTCTGAATTATCACCGCAATGATCGACACGATCGCATGTCAGGTCACCATCAATGCATTTGCCGTTGTCACACACAAATTTGTCCAAAGTGCATTTGGGAAGTGTAGGACAGAAAACTTCATCTGAACCATCTGTGCAGTGGTTGATGCCGTCGCAATAAAGATCGCCATCAATACAATACCCATTACGACATTTGAAGTCTGTCAACCCGCAAGTCTCAGTAGGAGGCTTCACAGCAGGACGCTTACAAAATTTACCTAAATGAAACATTAACTTTTGAAATAATTAAATGTATATACCTTCGTCAGAATGGTCACCACAATTGTCAATGCCATTACAAACTAAGCTATGGTGCAAGCAACTTCCATCTCTGCAAACGAATTCGAACAATGAACATTCAGCAGCTGCGGTGGTTGTGATAGGTGGCGGGCAAAAAAGGCCTTCATCGGATCTATCAGCACAATCAGGTCGACCATCACATACGTACTCCTCGGGGACACATTTTCCACTGTCAGTGCAAACAAACTCATTCATTTCGCATCTTGGTGCAGGAGTGGTTGGTGGTTCAGTAGCACAGAAGATACCTTCATCTGAAGCATCGGCGCAATCAATTATTTGGTCACAAACTTTTGCAACTGCAATGCATTTCTTGTCTCTACATACAAACTCCTCTTCTGTACAAATCTCTTCCATTCGTGGAGGCTGCTCAATGGGAGTGCAAAAACTGCGTTCATCAGATCCATCAGTGCAATCTCGATGACCGTCACAAACTTTCGTATGATGAATACAATCACCGTTTACGCAGGCATATTCATCTTTAGCACAGACGCGCTTTGTAGTAGCTGGCAGCGTAGTTGTTGGGCAATTCCATTCATCATCCGCAATAATTGGACAGTCTCGTACACCATCGCATACAGCTCGTTTGTGAATGCAACTACCATCTTCCTTACACATGTAATCAGTTGCAGCACACAAACGTGATGGTGTAGTGGTTGAAGGAGGTTCAGTAGGTGGGCCACATCTGGCTTCATCACTCCAATCTCCACATTCATTCAAACCATTGCATTCACATGTTTCCGCCACACAACGCCCTAAAAATTACATAAAATTTCTATTTGATTATGTTATACCGTTATCGCAAGCAAATTGATCAGAAGCACAGTTGGGTTGTTTTGGAGGAAGCATTGGACACGAATTTGGTTTCTCGTCAGAACCATCAGCACAATCTTCAGTACCATCACAAAGCCATTTCCTGGAAATACATTTAGCACCTAACTTGCAAAGAAACTCGTCTTCATTGCACATAGGAACATTATTGCAGAATTTTTCATCAGTTAAATCACCACAGTCATTTCTCCCATTGCAAAGGAAAAGAACACCAATACATCCGCCATTGTCGCACTGAAACTGACCTTTGCATGCAGGCAAGGACCACCGTTTGTTTATCTCGGGTGCATCTTGAATGTTGAGGCAATCTACAAAATCGTGGTTAGCACAAGAGCAGTTTAAATAATTTACTCACAAATTCGGTGACACAGTAGTAATACCACAATGTTGAATAGCATCTTGTTTGATAACATTGCAATACTGTCATTGCTTATATTCGAATTCATTTACAACAAAACTGGTTGAATTTAAGACAATTCGTAAATATTTCCAAACATTCATTACTTTCCTGGTACACTTGACAATCATTTTGCAAAGTAATTCATGTTTGAATTTCCAAAATAAAATGCTTGTTCAGACGGATTGGTCAGAGTTTGAACTAAATATTTTTATTTCTTCATTATATTACTTGAATACAAAACCAACAACACTAAACTGGAACAATTCTCAATTCACAACACTAATTTAAAATTTATTCGTAAATATTCATCCTGTTTTATTGTGGGAAATATTCTGTATTGATTATGAAAATTTCCAATGGCAAAAACATTCATTGTTATAACTTTTAAGGTTTTTCTTGAAAATGTCAGATGAAAATAAAATTTTGATTTAAATTATATGTTCGTATTGATCTGTTCGAAAATGAAATCAGAGATGGAAGTGTGACCTGCCCCATTTCCAAGTGTTGACATCTGCCCCATATTGGCCAAGATTTATGTTCTTCAGCCACAAATTGTCCCAATCAAAAAATTCTTGCTCTAAAAACTACTTGCGATATTTTATTGCATTACATTTGTTTGATGACAATTTTCATAGCCTTACTGCTTAGCCTAGAAGATACAGAATAATTTTTTCAAATGCCATTTCTCATTATTACCAGGAAGAGGAATTATAGGGACTTGCCTTCACGCCACTAAATTGCCTAATTAACGATTTTCACGTCTAAATGATCCACTTTAACACAACACTTACCAACATTCTGATTGGTGAAATGATGCGATAATTTTATTCCACTTGTGCATATCATAAAGTTTATTGAATGATTATTTCACAATGCCTAAAGATCCTTCTTTGAATGCTTCTAAATTTCACAGAGCTAAAATGCTACAACATTTTACACAATGAGTAAAATTTCTATTCTGTGTTATGTGAAATTGTGGACCTGGTTTCAAAAATCCAACCGCGTGACAACCCACAAGGAATCGGCAACAGACAAAATGAATGTTAACCTAAAAAAAAGGTAGAGTATTTAATTGCCCTTCAAAAATCGCATAGAGGACGATTTCAACTTGAAGCTTGCAGATGAGTGGGGAACAAGAGGCTGGTGACCCTATCCATGTACACATACATGTGTATCACATATGATTGCCGTCTAAAAGGATAATTGCAAAGCCTATTGATAAAAAATCAGATCAAAAAGATTTTGTAGGTCTTATTGAATGGAATCCAATCAAAGTTTCCAAGTCACTCAAAATGTTATCAAGTAGAGAACGGTGATGTAAGAAAATTACTTTTATCATCTCTAAAATTGGCAGTTCTTTGGTTCAGTTTTTCTCACATCAAAATGTTTTACCCCATTTTTCTCCATAGGTACCCACTTAAGAAAAAAAAATTTTGCCATTGCCCCTCCCCTCATCCGACTTGCCACACCCCAACTTGCACCATGGGTCGACCCGACTCACTTTCTTTTCTGATAGCAATTGAACCAACACCTGCTAAATATGTAGTAGCTTTTTGATTTATTTAGCATATTTTACATAAATGCTGTTGTTACAACGAAGTTTATATATATAAGATCAAATGTGTTGGATGACAAGTATAATGAACTCAGAGCTCATCAACGCGATTTTTGTAATTCAGCTGTTTAGCAAAAAATCAAAAGCTTCTTTATAAAGATTAAGTAATTTTGGCATAGGCAGCAATTGTAGGATTAGAGGTCACACTTATATTTTGCGCCTTTTGCTCACCGGAGCCAAAAAGCTTTGACCAGATAAAATGATTAAAAATGATGGCTACTGCTGACTTCATGAACACAAGAAATTTTGTCTTAGGAGAATTTTTCTAGAATTTTTCACTTTAACCCTATTTGACGAAGGCTTTTTGAGGCTCTATGTATCTGGGAAGGAAAAATGCATTGATTTTTGGCAAAGCTTAGTTCACAAAAGCTGGCTGAGCAACTTTTCCAAACAAATCAAGATGACGATGGGCGCATAGATAAGAGTTATGTTTTGGCACAGCAGTCACGAGTCCACGTTTTCAACACTGTGGATAGCACTGTACTTGAAAACTACGAGTATAGATTTCTGATTAGAGATACGCTAGTGATTATATTCTGAGACCCATTGAAAACACACCAGTGTTAAAATACATATAGTTTGTCGACGTAATGAATGAACGCTACGCAACTGAGACTGTCATGATCAAAACATTGTTTTTTCTGCATTCTGACATCAAAATGAAAATGCAAGGGTTAAGGGAGCATACTATTGCGCTTGTCTCGAAAACACAACAAACTGCATGCATTGCGCGGGAAATTGAAGTTTCATTCGATATATATATATNCGAAAATTTAGTACCTGAACCCTACCCGAAATTGAATTTGATTTGATGTTGTCTATCTTTCTCCAATCAAATGATCATTAACATCAATCATTTTCTGACGGAGAAACAGCAATTCATTCGTATTACTTAACGTCTTGGATATTTCTCAGTTCAAGATGTGAATAACATCAATATTTTATAAATAATTAATCTAATCTTTGTACTCGAACCCGACACGACCCTACCCAAAACTCGATCGGGTTTATCGGGTACCCGATGTCACTCTCTAATATATATTTGGCCTTGTCGCTTAAATACCAGCAATAATTACAGCAAACAACTGGTCTGTGTTAATTAGCTTAGGTAATGACTGACGTTAGCCTATTATTTTTTATATCGTTTGATAAATATCAGCAAAAAGAAACCATGTAAACCGGCGCTTTCAATATTGAATAAGTCAAATTAAACCAACATGAAGAATAAAGTGCAATAAATTGTCAAACAACACGAGTAATGGGTGTTGAACCAGTATAATCGATGCTTTAATAATATCCAATGATTATAAGAATAATTTATGCAAAGATTTAGCACTAAGTGAATATTGCTTGTTAACAAGAACAAAGTTTATTGACAATATATTTTTTAACGATGCTTCGAAAATTTGTTTTTAAATGTATTTAGAATAGAAATTTTTAATTTAAATTTATTATACTCAAAATTATTAGTGCATTGTTGAAGTATATAAACCAGGACAATTTATTCAAAGTACAATTATTTTGTAATTATTAAATTATGAATTTGACTGTGGTAATGAAATGGCATTGATAACATATTTGTCTATAATAATTTCTTTGACTGTCCATTCTTGTATGGAGAATTCTGAAAATTATTAAAATAATTTTGCAGTGGTATGTTAATATGAAATCTACTAAATGCTTTGTAATCGTTTCTAACAACTTCTAAACATCTAGTTGACGTCTTCTAAACGTTTTCTAGACGTCGAGATGTCTTGTAAACGTCTTAAATACGTCTTTTACACCTGACATTGATGCCATTTTTAAAAGTCTTCTAAACCATTTTAGACGTGTTATAAGACGTCTTCTAAACGCAAAACCCCTTCAACTATGCTATCACCATTCCATAGAAGTGCTTATAGATCATGTAGTAATTCAAATTCTCTATTTAATAACCGGTCAGGATGATAAATATGTGAAAGGCAGCGCGGGCGACATGTAGGTACCGGCCTGCAGCCGCTTCTAAACTTCATGAAAGGCCGGTGAAATTACGGACCTTTAACCCGCCAAAATTATAAAAAATATTCTTGTTTTATCTTATAAACAGGGAATACTTTGCTTAGTTTGGAAGGAATTTCTATGAAAATCTAAAGTTCGAAAAAATGTATAATATGAGCAATTTACAGTATTGCGATTCGAATAATTACATTTACATTCTGGAATCTCTCCTAAATTTTGCTACAAACGGAGTTGTTCTGCTTTTTGATAAGGTAATTTTACTTCAGTTTTCTATGGAACTTACTAATAATATTAAAAGAACCTGTTTATAATACTGAAAATTTACGCTTGAAATTTGAATGACCTCATTCAAATAAAGCAACTATGGAACCCTTGTATTTTAATAATATTGGAAGGGGACGCTCAAAATAAATTTGAAGGATGCAGAAAGAAATTCAGATACAAATATCAATTGACACATCTTACAAAACGAGCAATTATATTTAGTTTTAGCGAAATATTACTTAAACTTTATTTGTGTATTTATAAGTTATTCGATGCTAAACGGGGTCAAATGCTACAGCAATGCTTTATATATTTTAACTATGATGCAAAGTAAACTAACTAAATAAAAACTAAAATGTTCACAATTTTTCATTCACTGAAAGTGAAAACAGCTGATTAATGTTATAGAAAAATCAAAATTGTGTTTTGCTAGAAATATAGTTATAATAGATTGAAATTTGCGTTATGCAATATCAGCTCTATGCATCGCCATGTGACAAAAAAACAGCTAATGTTTATATATATATATATATATAAATATATATAAAATGTACTTGCATAGATTAAATATACAATGCAAATATAATCTACCGCCCAAAACCAGGCGGCTGGTATTAGCTGTTGCTGGCCAACTACCGGTCCCGGCCGGTTCCACTCTGTTCCACGTATGGGTCAAATTTACTAAAAACTTGTTAATACGGCTGACGTCCGTACTACCTTAGTTGCATGAACAATGCCATTTCATTGGTAATACCTTAGTTGCATGAACAATGCCATTTCATTGTTGAGGGTAAGGTGTCCATTTGCCATTAAGTGGTGGTAATCTAGATATTATTTCAGCCATTCCAACATAGGCGCTTTTTTAGTTGAATATTTAATTACATATTAAAAAATATTTTCTAGGATCGTGAAATTTTCAAAAATCTACGGGGTGTTTATATAGATTTTATAATGTCTATTGAAGCTTCAAATATCTACCATAATCATGGAGTACTAATGAATTTAAATTGGAAATAAGCAATCAAATGAATATTGAAATATTTATGGTTAAGTTAAAGAAATATCATTTACATGTATGTGAATTTCACTTAAATAGTAACTACTCTAAAATACTTAGGAAAGATATTTTTAACCCAATTTTAACTCAATTTAGAATGTCACTCCAACGCTTACTAATATTACAATTATGCCTCAGCTTGAAGATCTAATGCCTAATGACTACTTTTGCTTGGTTTAGCTACATTGAAAAAAGAATACTGCGTGGCAGCAGATTTTCATTCCCCTTCTCTCACTGGTGTTAATTTTTCAGTCTCTGTCCAGGCCCAGTTTTGTGATATTAGCTCCTGTACATATACTTCTAGTCCCGTAATAAAACTTAATGGGTTGAAATTGTAGATGAAATTGAGTACTGAATTGAAATGGTAGATATATTTTAGTTCGGCAAATACAGTTAAATCGCCATTATAATGCAAAATAAAAGCAAATACTACACCATTTCCAGATTTAATATAGAAAGAAGCTAGAAGAGGGCGGAAAGCGGTTGGAAAATATTATTATTGTTTGTGACGAGCCGTGTCATTCGTCGCGAATTGACCAAAATTTGAGAGAACGTGGTGTAAATGTTTTGCGTCTTGGACCTTATTCGCCACAACTAAATCCGGTTGAGTCTATATGGAGTATAATAAAA
>CABFPE010000806.1:164943-185704 GCA_900660155.1 Hofstenia miamia
TGGCTCCACTGATTTCCAATGTCGCAATGGTGAATGTATTCAAGGAGAATATTATTGTGATGGTATTTCTCACTGTGAAGATAATTCTGATGAAATATTCTGTCCGATTATACCCGAGTGCTATCCGGATCAATTCGTTTGCAAAAACGGTAAATGCATCGATGGTTCCCTTACATGTGATCGCAACAACGACTGTGGTGACAGCAGTGATGAGGTAGCATCTCTATGTAAAACAGGTAATTTTATATAAATATTGAAAATATTTCTTAATTTTTAGCTTACCGTGAATGCAAGGAAGAAGAGTATCGATGTGGAAATGATGTTTGCATTTCTGAGCACAAAGTATGTGACATGGTNTAAATGCATCGATGGTTCCCTTACATGTGATCGTAACAACGACTGTGGTGACAGCAGTGATGAGGTAGCATCTCTATGTAAAACAGGTAATTTTATATAAATATTGAAAATATTTCTTAATTTTTAGCTTACCGTGAATGCAAGGAAGAAGAGTATCGATGTGGAAATGATGTTTGCATTTCTGAGCACAAAGTATGTGATATGGTTAATGATTGTGGGGATTACACAGACGAATACTTCTGTCCCCCATCAATGTGCAGAGGTTATATGTGTAGTGACAAATCTTACTGTATTTCATGGCAACAAGTTTGCGATGGAACAATTGATTGCAAAAATTGGGATGATGAAGACCATTGCGAAATTCGGCCACCATTGAAGATTGAGTACACATGTAAAGCCGAACACTATAGCTGTAGATCCAACTTCAAATGCATTCCCATATGGTAGAACAAATTTTTATGCATTTTATTAATAGGCTTTTAGGAGCACATGTGATGGTGTTTTCGATTGTGCAGATGAATCCGATGAACATGATTGCAATCAAAACCCTAATGCTGCAAACCCACTTTGTGCTTCTGGAAAATTCATGTGCAGCGACAAAACATTCTGCGTGCCAATAGATAGAATGTGTGACCAAAGAAACGACTGTCCCAACGGTTCAGACGAAATTCCCCGCTTGTGCTTTAAATACAATAGAATTGAATCATGAAATTTGAATATAATAAATATTTCTTATCTTTATTCCATTTCCGATTTAATATTCAAATTTTTGCATAATACATTATTAGTTTTATACTATGTTTCGAAACATTTGTTCAAAATGTTTGTCTTTAACACTTGCCCATGCTAAAGATGATTTCAATTAAGCTCTGTCCGAGTTAATAAGTAAAATTTTATATCAATAATTGGGGTTTAATTATAGGGTAAATACCATGGTTTTGCCTCGAATTAGATAGTTTAGGATCTTGTGCATATTATAAAAAAATGAAATTAAAAATGTGAGAACTAAAGACTATTTATATTTAAAAAAAGCTATGAATTTTAACCGGTTTACTTATTAACTGGGACAGAGTTAGTAATTATTTATATTAATTTATTCAACTGAAATATTTGAGCTTTTGTAATACAAATTTTCATGCATTTTGAAATTTGTCACTATCTAAGTTCCGTCGAATGCGCGATATTCGCTGAATACTACACTGAAATCAGGATTGCATTTGTGTTGGTTTTTTCCTCAAACGAACACAACAGCAGCAAAAGTCTGTCACACAACAGATGCATAAATGTCTTACTGAAATATACATTTAAATGCCCAAGTATACCAAATGCTAAGCAATTCTTTTTACACCATATAGCTTAAGTCATATGAGTATAGTCCGCGACCAAAACACGTTGCCCGACCACTTTGAACTAGTATTTGCTTTTATTTTGCATTATAATGGCGATTTAACTGCATTTGCCGAACTAAAATATATCTACTATTTCAATTCAGTACTCAATTTCATCTACAATTTCAACCCATTAAGTTTTATTACGGGACTAGAAGTATATGTACAGGAGCTAATATCACAAAACTGGGCCTGGACAGAGACTGAAAAATTAACACCAGTGAGAGAAGGGGAATGAAAATCTGCTGCCACGCAGTATTCTTTTTTCAATGTAGCTAAACCAAGCAAAAGTAGTCATTAGGCATTAGATCTTCAAGCTGAGGCATAATTGTAATATTAGTAAGCGTTGGAGTGACATTCTAAATTGAGTTAAAATTGGGTTAAAAATATCTTTCCTAAGTATTTTAGAGTAGTTACTATTTAAGTGAAATTCACATACATGTAAATGATATTTCTTTAACTTAACCATAAATATTTCAATATTCATTTGATTGCTTATTTCCAATTTAAATTCATTAGTACTCCATGATTATGGTAGATATTTGAAGCTTCAATAGACATTATAAAATCTATATAAACACCCCGTAGATTTTTGAAAATTTCACGATCCTAGAAAATATTTTTTAATATGTAATTAAATATTCAACTAAAAAAGCGCCTATGTTGGAATGGCTGAAATAATATCTAGATTACCACCACTTAATGGCAAATGGACACCTTACCCTCAACAATGAAATGGCATTGTTCATGCAACTAAGGTAGTACGGACGTCAGCCGTATTAACAAGTTTTTAGTAAATTTGACCCATACGTGGAACAGAGTGGAACCGGCCGGGACCGGTAGTTGGCCAGCAACAGCTAATACCAGCCGCCTGGTTTTGGGCGGTAGATTATATTTGCATTGTATATTTAATCTATGCAAGTACATTTTATATATATTTATATATATATATATATATAAACATTAGCTGTTTTTTTGTCACATGGCGATGCATAGAGCTGATATTGCATAACGCAAATTTCAATCTATTATAACTATATTTCTAGCAAAACACAATTTTGATTTTTCTATAACATTAATCAGCTGTTTTCACTTTCAGTGAATGAAAAATTGTGAACATTTTAGTTTTTATTTAGTTAGTTTACTTTGCATCATAGTTAAAATATATAAAGCATTGCTGTAGCATTTGACCCCGTTTAGCATCGAATAACTTATAAATACACAAATAAAGTTTAAGTAATATTTCGCTAAAACTAAATATAATTGCTCGTTTTGTAAGATGTGTCAATTGATATTTGTATCTGAATTTCTTTCTGCATCCTTCAAATTTATTTTGAGCGTCCCCTTCCAATATTATTAAAATACAAGGGTTCCATAGTTGCTTTATTTGAATGAGGTCATTCAAATTTCAAGCGTAAATTTTCAGTATTATAAACAGGTTCTTTTAATATTATTAGTAAGTTCCATAGAAAACTGAAGTAAAATTACCTTATCAAAAAGCAGAACAACTCCGTTTGTAGCAAAATTTAGGAGAGATTCCAGAATGTAAATGTAATTATTCGAATCGCAATACTGTAAATTGCTCATATTATACATTTTTTCGAACTTTAGATTTTCATAGAAATTCCTTCCAAACTAAGCAAAGTATTCCCTGTTTATAAGATAAAACAAGAATATTTTTTATAATTTTGGCGGGTTAAAGGTCCGTAATTTCACCGGCCTTTCATGAAGTTTAGAAGCGGCTGCAGGCCGGTACCTACATGTCGCCCGCGCTGCCTTTCACATATTTATCATCCTGACCGGTTATTAAATAGAGAATTTGAATTACTACATGATCTATAAGCACTTCTATGGAATGGTGATAGCATAGTTGAAGGGGTTTTGCGTTTAGAAGACGTCNTTTCTTCAAGGTGTTTCAATCGTTGCTCTATTATTCCGTTGCCCGTCGTAGTTGGTATCCTCAAATTTCGTTTTATATAACTTTTTATTATACTCCATATAGACTCAACCGGATTTAGTTGTGGCGAATAAGGTCCAAGACGCAAAACATTTACACCACGTTCTCTCAAATTTTGGTCAATTCGCGAATGACACGGCTCGTTGTCACAAACAATAATAATATTTTCCAACCGCTTTCCGCCCTCTTCTAGCTTCTTTCTATATTAAATCTGGAAATGGTGTAGTATTTGCTTTTATTTTGCATTATAATGGCGATTTAACTGTATTTGCCGAACTAAAATATATCTACCATTTCAATTCAGTACTCAATTTCATCTACAATTTCAACCCATTAAGTTTTATTACGGGACTAGAAGTATATGTACAGGAGCTAATATCACAAAACTGGGCCTGGACAGAGACTGAAAAATTAACACCAGTGAGAGAAGGGGAATGAAAATCTGCTGCCACGCAGTATTCTTTTTTCAATGTAGCTAAACCAAGCAAAAGTAGTCATTAGGCATTAGATCTTCAAGCTGAGGCATAATTGTAATATTAGTAAGAGTTGGAGTGACATTCTAAATTGAGTTAAAATTGGGTTAAAAATATCTTTCCTAAGTATTTTAGAGTAGTTACTATTTAAGTGAAATTCACATACATGTAAATGATATTTCTTTAACTTAACCATAAATATTTCAATATTCATTTGATTGCTTATTTCCAATTTAAATTCATTAGTACTCCATGATTATGGTAGATATTTGAAGCTTCAATAGCCATTATAAAATCTAAATAAACACCCCGGAGATTTTTGAAATTTTCACGATCCTAGAAAATATTTTTTAGTAATATATAATTAAATATTCAACTAAAAAAGCGCTTAAGTTGGAATGGCTGAAATAATATCTAGATTAACACCACTTAATGGCAAATGGACGCCTTACCCGCAACAATGAAATGGCATTGTTCATGCAACTAAGGTATTACGGACGTCAGCCATATTAACAAGTTTTTAGTAAATTTGACCCATACGTGGAACAGAGTGGAACCGGCCGGAAATTTTAAGGCCGGGACCGGTAGTTGGCCAGCAACAGCTAATACAAGCCGGCTGGATTTTCATAGAAATTCCTTCCAAACTAAGCAAAGTATTCCTTGTTTATAAGATAAAACAAGAATATTTTTTATAATTTTGGCGGGTTAAAGGTCCGTAATTTCACCGGCCTTTCATGAAGTTTAGAAGCGGCTGTAGGCCGGTACATTGCCGGCACCTGCATGTCGCCCGCGCTGCCTTTCACATATTTATCATCCTGACCGGTTATTAAATAGAGAATTTGAATTACTACATGATCTATAAGCACTTCTATGGAATGGTGATAGCATAGTTGAAGGGGTTTTGCGTTTAGAAGACGTCTTATAACACGTCTAAAATGGTTTAGAAGACTTTTAGAAATGGCATCAATGTCAGGTGTACAAGACGTATTTAAGACGTTTACAAGACATCTCGACGTCTAGAAAACGTTTAGAAGACGTCAACTAGATGTTTAGAAGTTGTTAGAAACGATTACAAAGCATTTAGTAGATTTCATATTAACATACCACTGCAAAATTATTTTAATAATTTTCAGAATTCTCCATACAAGAATGGACAGTCAAAGAAATTATTATAGACAAATATGTTATCAATGCCATTTCATTACCACAGTCAAATTCATAATTTAATAATTACAAAATAATTGTACTTTGAATAAATTGTCCTGGTTTATATACTTCAACAATGCACTAATAATTTTGAGTATAATAAATTTAAATTAAAAATTTCTATTCTAAATACATTTAAAGACAAATTTTCGAAGCATCGTTAAAAAATATATTGTCAATAAACTTTGTTCTTGTTAACAAGCAATATTCACTTAGTGCTAAATCTTTGCATAAATTATTCTTATAATCATTGGATATTATTAAAGCATCGATTATACTGGTTCAACACCCATTACTCGTGTTGTTTGACAATTTATTGCACTTTATTCCTCATGTTGGTTTAATTTGACTTATTCAATATTGAAAGCGCCGGTTTACATGGTTTCTTTTTGCTGATATTTATCAAACGATATAAAAAATAATAGGCTAACGTCAGTCATTACCTAAGCTAATTAACACAGACCAGTTGTTTGCTGTAATTATTGCTGGTATTTAAGCGACAAGGCCAAATATATATTAGAGAGTGACATCGGGTACCCGATAAACCCGATCGAGTTTTGGGTAGGGTCGTGTCGGGTTCGAGTACAAAGATTAGATTAATTATTTATAAAATATTGATGTTATTCACATCTTGAACTGAGAAATATCCAAGACGTTAAGTAATACGAATGAATTGCTGTTTCTCCGTCAGAAAATGATTGATGTTAATGATCATTTGATTGGAGAAAGATAGACAACATCAAATCAAATTCAATTTCGGGTAGGGTTCAGGTACTAAATTTTCGAGTCGGGTTAGGTGCGGATAGTAAATATTATGATCGGGTCCATGTTTGCCTCATATTGTCACTCTCTAATATATATATATCGAATGAAACTTCAATTTCCCGCGCAATGCATGCAGTTTGTTGTGTTTTCGAGACAAGCGCAATAGTATGCTCCCTTAACCCTTGCATTTTCATTTTGATGTCAGAATGCAGAAAAAACAATGTTTTGATCATGACAGTCTCAGTTGCGTAGCGTTCATTCATTACGTCGACAAACTATATGTATTTTAACACTGGTGTGTTTTCAATGGGTCTCAGAATATAATCACTAGCGTATCTCTAATCAGAAATCTATACTCGTAGTTTTCAAGTACAGTGCTATCCACAGTGTTGGAAACGTGGACTCGTGACTGCTGTGCCAAAACATAACTCTTATCTATGCGCCCATCGTCATCTTGATTTGTTTGGAAGAGTTGCTCAGCCAGCTTTTGTGAACTAAGCTTTGCCAAAAATCAATGCATTTTTCCTTCCCAGATACATAGAGCCTCAAAAAGCCTTCGTCAAATAGGGTTAAAGTGAAAAATTCTAGAAAAATTCTCCTAAGACAAAATTTCTTGTGTTCATGAAGTCAGCAGTAGCCATCATTTTTAATCATTTTATCTGGTCAAAGCTTTTTGGCTCCGGTGAGCAAAAGGCGCAAAATATAAGTGTGACCTCTAATCCTACAATTGCTGCTTATGCCAAAATTACTTAATCTTTATAAAGAAGCTTTTGATTTTTGCTAAACAGCTGAATTACAAAAATCGCGTTGATGAGCTCTGAGTTCATTATACTCGTCATCCAACACATTTGATCTTATATATATAAACTTCGTTGTAACAACAGCATTTATGTAAAATATGCTAAATAAATCAAAAAGCTACTACATATTTAGCAGGTGTTGGTTCAATTGCTATCAGAAAAGAAAGTGAGTCGGGTCGACCCATGGTGCAAGTTGGGGTGTGGCAAGTCGGATGAGGGGAGGGGCAATGGCAAAATTTTTTTTTCTTAAGTGGGTACCTATGGAGAAAAATGGGGTAAAACATTTTGATGTGAGAAAAACTGAACCAAAGAACTGCCAATTTTAGAGATGATAAAAGTAATTTTCTTACATCACCGTTCTCTACTTGATAACATTTTGAGTGACTTGGAAACTTTGATTGGATTCCATTCAATAAGACCTACAAAATCTTTTTGATCTGATTTTTTATCAATAGGCTTTGCAATTATCCTTTTAGACGGCAATCATATGTGATACACATGTATGTGTACATGGATAGGGTCACCAGCCTCTTGTTCCCCACTCATCTGCAAGCTTCAAGTTGAAATCGTCCTCTATGCGATTTTTGAAGGGCAATTAAATACTCTACCTTTTTTTTAGGTTAACATTCATTTTGTCTGTTGCCGATTCCTTGTGGGTTGTCACGCGGTTGGATTTTTGAAACCAGGTCCACAATTTCACATAACACAGAATAGAAATTTTACTCATTGTGTAAAATGTTGTAGCATTTTAGCTCTGTGAAATTTAGAAGCATTCAAAGAAGGATCTTTAGGCATTGTGAAATAATCATTCAATAAACTTTATGATATGCACAAGTGGAATAAAATTATCGCATCATTTCACCAATCAGAATGTTGGTAAGTGTTGTGTTAAAGTGGATCATTTAGACGTGAAAATCGTTAATTAGGCAATTTAGTGGCGTGAAGGCAAGTCCCTATAATTCCTCTTCCTGGTAATAATGAGAAATGGCATTTGAAAAAATTATTCTGTATCTTCTAGGCTAAGCAGTAAGGCTATGAAAATTGTCATCAAACAAATGTGATGCAATAAAATATCGCAAGTAGTTTTTAGAGCAAGAATTTTTTGAGTAGGACAATTTGAGGCTGAAGAACATAAATCTTGGGCAATATGGGGCAGATGTCAACACTTGGAAATGGGGCAGTGCACAAAGTTTGTGGGGCAGGTCACACTTCCATCCCTGATTGCTATGCAAAAATCTGCTGTTCATACCTCCAAAAATTCCATTTTCGAACAGATCAATACGAACATATAATGTAAATCAAAATTTTATTTTCATCTGACATTTTCAAGAAAAACCTTAAAAGTTATAACAATGAATGTTTTTGCCATTGGAAATTTTCATAATCAATACAGAATATTTCCCACAATAAAACAGGATGAATATTTACGAATAAATTTTAAATTAGTGTTGTGAATTGAGAATTGTTCCAGTTTAGTGTTGTTGGTTTTGTATTCAAGTAATATAATGAAGAAATAAAAATATTTAGTTCAAACTCTGACCAATCCGTCTGAACAAGCATTTTATTTTGGAAATTCAAACATGAATTACTTTGCAAAATGATTGTCAAGTGTACCAGGAAAGTAATGAATGTTTGGAAATATTTACGAATTGTCTTAAATTCAACCAGTTTTGTTGTAAATGAATTCGAATATAAGCAATGACAGTATTGCAATGTTATCAAACAAGATGCTATTCAACATTGTGGTATTACTACTGTGTCACCGAATTTGTGAGTAAATTATTTAAACTGCTCTTGTGCTAACCACGATTTTGTAGATTGCCTCAACATTCAAGATGCACCCGAGATAAACAAACGGTGGTCCTTGCCTGCATGCAAAGGTCAGTTTCAGTGCGACAATGGCGGATGTATTGGTGTTCTTTTCCTTTGCAATGGGAGAAATGACTGTGGTGATTTAACTGATGAAAAATTCTGCAATAATGTTCCTATGTGCAATGAAGACGAGTTTCTTTGCAAGTTAGGTGCTAAATGTATTTCCAGGAAATGGCTTTGTGATGGTACTGAAGATTGTGCTGATGGTTCTGACGAGAAACCAAATTCGTGTCCAATGCTTCCTCCAAAACAACCCAACTGTGCTTCTGATCAATTTGCTTGCGATAACGGTATAACATAATCAAATAGAAATTTTATGTAATTTTTAGGGCGTTGTGTGGCGGAAACATGTGAATGCAATGGTTTGAATGAATGTGGAGATTGGAGTGATGAAGCCAGATGTGGCCCACCTACTGAACCTCCTTCAACCACTACACCATCACGTTTGTGTGCTGCAACTGATTACATGTGTAAGGAAGATGGTAGTTGCATTCACAAACGAGCTGTATGCGATGGTGTACGAGACTGTCCAATTATTGCGGATGATGAATGGAATTGCCCAACAACTACGCTGCCAGCTACTACTAAGCGCGTCTGTGCTAAAGATGAATATGCCTGCGTAAACGGTGATTGTATTCATCATACGAAAGTTTGTGACGGTCATCGAGATTGCACTGATGGATCTGATGAACGCAGTTTTTGCACTCCCATTGAGCAGCCTCCACGAATGGAAGAGATTTGTACAGAAGAGGAGTTTGTATGTAGAGACAAGAAATGCATTGCCGTTGCGAAAGTTTGTGACCAAATAATTGATTGCGCCGATGCTTCAGATGAAGGTATCTTCTGTGCTACTGAACCGCCAACTACTCCTGCACCAAGATGCGAAATGAATGAGTTTGTTTGCACTGACAGTGGAAAATGTGTTCCTGAAGAGTACGTATGTGATGGTCGGCCTGATTGTGCTGATAGATCTGATGAGGGCCTTTTTTGCCCTCCACCTATCACAACCACCGCAGCTGCTGAATGTTCATTGTTCGAATTCGTTTGCAGAGATGGAAGTTGCTTGCACCATAGCTTAGTTTGTAATGGCATTGACAATTGTGGTGACCATTCTGACGAAGGTATATACATTTAATTATTTCAAAAGTTAATCTTTCATTTAGGTAAATTTTGTAAGCGTCCTGCTGTGAAGCCTCCTACTGAGACTTGCGGGTTGACAGACTTCAAATGTCGTAATGGGTATTGTATTGATGGCGATCTTTATTGCGACGGCATCAACCACTGCACAGATGGTTCAGATGAAGTTTTCTGTCCTACACTTCCCAAATGCACTTTGGACAAATTTGTGTGTGACAACGGCAAATGCATTGATGGTGACCTGACATGCGATCGTGTCGATCATTGCGGTGATAATTCAGACGAATCAGCTGCTCTTTGCAAATCGGCCTATAGGGATTGCATGCTGAAAGAATACAAGTGCAGGAACAACGTCTGCATTCCTGAATCGAAGGTGTGCGATATGTCAAATGATTGCGGAGACTATACTGACGAATCTTTCTGTCCACCTGAAATGTGTAAAGGATATGTTTGTAGCGATAAATCTTTCTGCATTCCTTGGGACTTGGTATTCAGAATTTTTTTGTTCTTGAATTAAGATTTATTTAGGTATGTGATGGCTTAATTCATTGTAACAATGGTGACGACGAAGATCACTGCACTGTGAAACCTCCTTCCAAAATCATTTACTCATGCAACTCTGAGGAATTTTCATGCTCCAGAACTCACCAATGCATTCCTGTCTGGCAAACTTGCAATGGGCAATCCGATTGCTCCGATAATACTGATGAAACATCTTGTCACGTTCCTTTCCTTGGTACTGGTGTCAACCCTAAATGCAATGATCAGATGTTCTTATGCACCGATAAAACCTTCTGCGTTCCCGTTGAAAGAATGTGCGATCACCGCAATGATTGTCCCAATGGTTCTGATGAAATGCCGCACATGTGCTTTAAGCATAAAAAAGTCGAATATGTTATATAATATTTTTCATTTTGATTTTCAAATTCATGTTTTCGATTGCATATAGTGAAATAGCGTATATCTAAAAACATCTATTTTCAATTCCTAAGTACTGGTTATTAACAAATTAATAAGCATTCAACAGACGGTACCAATAGAAATAATTGTAGTGATCGTAACTGATTGTGGTTTCTTGTAATTCTAGATATTAATCTGTGCTGACTCATTCCATTGGTCAGGAGCATTGGCCGGGTTTTACGTGTTTTGAAGCAATTTAGAAACTAGAATAGCTTTTAGGGCATACATTTGCTTTGTCACTCAAGTAGGCACGCATTCTTTGCGTTACATGCAGAATCAACCTGGCAAATATCCGGCTTACGCCCCTTTTTTTAAACAAACCATACAAACGCTATCAATCAAAAGTTCATGTTTTACTTTTACCGACCCTTGATTTTTGCCAAACTTAATGCATAATAATTCTAATTGTGCTTCTTACAATAGGGCAGTCCTTGCCGATCACACAAAGCGAACTGAATTAGTTGTTAAAACAGTACGTCCGCTGTTTACAATGAAGCATTCTATATTTTTTACCAGAAATAAACTATTCTGAATGAAATGATATTGTTTTTGCTTGGAACAGGTTGTGAGTAATAAATAGATTAGCTGCAGAATGTTTGTCAGCAGGATTTGAAGTCCACAGAATATAATAAATTTAAGAATCAGAATCAAGACGTGCACGCCCATATTTATAATTTGATATAAATTTCATTTCTATAATCTGTAATATCCATATGCTATTATTGCACCTCTTAGCGCATCAATCTTTTCCATCCTCTTAGCATTCACATTGTTTTGACAATATTTGAATTATTTTCAATATCTGATGGTTCTTTTTAGATTATCGGCCATCATATGAGGGTCAACCCAACTTCTTTTATCCAAATTTTTCATAAGTGAGTTTGCATCCTCTTGAAGTGCTTCGGATATTTCTGAGTTTCATCTCTATGAGTAAATTTTAAACAGTCTTAGAACATTTGGTATTTCTTGCATCCATTAGGAAAATGATTTGAATTCCAACAGACATTGAAATGCAATTATTTTCCAGAATGCGTAATTTTTAAAAACTTGTGAATCAGATGATTGGCAATAGAAATCTAGCCTGACATGCCGCAACTCATTTGATGCAGAAATCAAAAGATCGCAGAACTTAGTTTTCAGAAACAATAAAACGTATTATTTATACTAATTTAATAGCTACTACATATGTAATTAGGAAGAAACTGCTAAAACATGCAATGTATAATGTTGAAAATTGCTTACAATTTAGAAACTACTTTTAGAGAAACAATGAAAAGAAAAGTTACATTATCAATCACGGGAATAACTTTGCTTATGTCATACATATGTTGTAAAACATGATAAAGATAATCTACTAATAAAAATATTGGGATATTCTCAGAACAACAATTATATACTTGTATGTACTCGAGAACGGCATATAAAGCAAATTTATCCCCATAATTTTAAGATATCCAAAATGTGAAATGTGTTGAGTATTGAAAAAACTAAATAATAGCATCAACAATATTGTAAGTAAGTCACGAATTGTTTTTGTGAAATTTTCCTAAATTGTCTTAAATTTTATTTGTCATTTTAATATAATTAACATAAGTCTAGGGTGACCTTGGGTCGGTTGCCATTTTTAGATAGGCATGGTCTATGAAGCTTGGGAATAAAATTTCACGTAATTTGCATTATTTAGCTTGTATCTTCTCCCATAAATATAAATACTACATTTCCAACCTTTTTTGTAAATATAAACATGTTCAAAATGCTTTTGTTTTATTGAATACTTAAAACTACTCATTGTTATCACCGAAATCAGCAGCACTTGCAGTACTAGGAGGCTCATTGTCCACAGTGTATTTTTGGTCACTCTTGAAATGTCACTGTTGGCATACACAATTGAAATCCAGACTAATGTTCGCATTCATTTAAGAACCGTGATAAAACAATGCAACTTGACTAAGCAACTGCAGAAAAATCTTGACTAGCATTAGAAAATACAGCGCATGGAGTTTGCTACTTCCAATAGTTACTGGGTTTTAGTGAGAAACTATTGCCTTTATTTTCTATACTGTACATTGTCATAGAAAACAATAAATTTAATCGAATAACGCAGTTGGAAAATTGCATTTTACAACTTTAATGTATGCTTATGCATTTTGAAGATTTCTAAATCGACAGAAATCAATTGATTTGAAAATCGATAACAAATCAAATCCATTGATTCGATATTGATATCAACATGTTGATATCAATTCAGATCAATATCAACGCAACCCTGATTTTCATACTGTTTGATTTATTGTCCATTGTTGNATTTTCCTAAATTGTCTTAAATTTTATTTGTCATTTTAATATAATTAACATAAGTCTAGGGTGACCTTGGGTCGGTTGCCATTTTTAGATAGGCATGGTCTATGAAGCTTGGGAATAAAATTTCACGTAATTTGCATTATTTAGCTTGTATCTTCTCCCATAAATATAAATACTACATTTCCAACCTTTTTTGTAAATATAAACATGTTCAAAATGCTTTTGTTTTATTGAATACTTAAAACTACTAATTGTTATCACCGAAATCAGCAGCACTTGCAGTACTAGGAGGCTCATTGTCCACAGTGTATTTTTGGTCACTCTTGAAATGTCACTGTTGGCATACACAATTGAAATCCAGACTAATGTTCGCATTCATTTAAGAATCGTGATAAAACAATGCAACTTGACTAAGCAACTGCAGAAAAATCTTGACTAGCATTAGAAAATACAGCGCATGGAGTTTGCTACTTCCAATAGTTACTGGGTTTTAGTGAGAAACTATTGCCTTTATTTTCTATACTGTACATTGTCATAGAAAACAATAAATTTAATCGAATAACGCAGTTGGAAAATTGCATTTTACAACTTTAATGTATGCTTATGCATTTTGAAGATTTCTAAATCGACAGAAATCAATTGATTTGAAAATCGATAACAAATCAAATCAATTGATTCGATATTGATATCAACATGTTGATATCAATTCAAATCAACATCAACGCAACCCTGATTTTCATACTGATTGATTTATTGTCCATTGTCGTTTTGTGATTTGATGCAGAGTTTGTCAATGAATTTACAAAAGGTGTTGATAAATCTAGTGGAAACGGGATTTAATAACGATTTTATAGTTGTAAAATTATACTTATCAGTGATGTCAACAAAATTCAATTATTTAATTTTTGACATAAACTACATTGATAGTTCTTATGATAATTTAAGTATGCATGTATAGGGTAGAGTTCGGTAAAGTGGCCGGTAGGCTAAAATGACCATAACTATTTGCAAATAAGTTGTGGTATGCTAAATTTTCCCAACAAAAAATACATGAAATTACTTATTCTGTTATAAATATAATATTTGTTTCTTATTGCAGCTTTGAATTTCACTCAATATAGATAATTTTGAAAAGCTCTCTAGAAATTAATAATTATTTACAAATACCTTATTAAATTTCTATTCTGAGAAATATATATATATATATATAAGCAAAATTTTTGGATTTCAATAAACCTGTTTTTCTTATCAAAAAAATTTACATTTTGACGCTAACACAAAAATATATCAGAAAAACAACAGTTTACCTGAGTTAATCTATAGTTATTCATCCATTAAATTTAAACAAATTTAGAGTAAAATTTGCATCAAAAAGTCATTTGTTTTTAATGGTTATGTCACTTGAGGTGAATGGAATTTCCATGTCCAATATATTGAAATTTTATGTAGACGTACTTTCCAGTTTGTCTATGGATACCATATAAAGGAAATTTCTTTCAGAAACTGTTAACGCCAAAATGCCTAGGAAGGACTTTCATGAAATGTTCAATGATACATTTTAATAGTCTTCAGCATTGTGGCCTCTGTCCAATAACAAATCCACATCCTGAAAATCATGAATATGGGAAGTCTCATTAGCAATGTTGCATTCTCACCTAAGAAATGCAAATCATTGACAAACACAAAATCCAATTAAATGAATGAAAGTGTATTTCATTAATTATTAACAACAATGGCACTAAATATAACTTGATTTGGCACTTTATCCCACCACTGGCAATAATAGCAAACGAATCAGTCTAAATCTATAGTCATATACTTCCCAGTAAAAGTAATTTCATGAAACTGTGTTTGTGCAAAATTTTAGCAGACTTAGAGCTACGTTGATTATATAGAGAGCAGTGAACATCTTAAAAAGGACAGAATGTGTACACTTTGCCACTCAGGTATAGCAAATTAGCCTACTCTTAACCACAATACATTTGCAAGGCTTTTATGTTCATAACATAAAACCTATCTGGATGTTATATTTGTTTTCATTTATATAGATATATTATGTTTAGATGTACACTAGTCTTAAAATTTAAAATTTTTGTTCTTCATCCAAGTAGATAAATCAGCACTAGCCACTACTCAACCCAACCTTTTTCAAAACTGCAGGGGAGAACTGATAGGGAAGTGAAACTACATGTACAATAAATCATAATATTTTAATTCAGACATCCAGCTACATAAAAAAAGAATTCATTAAAAAATTTGTATAACTACTAATGGGATGTCTTTTTCTACAAAAGGGGGCCACTTTAAACTAATTGCTCACTAGCAGACTTCATAGGTGCTTTAAACTATTTTAGTTAAACTAATTTTACTAGGAACTTTTCAAAATCTGTGATGGCTTTCCCCAAAAATTTTTTAATGCTTATAACTTACAAACTAATAAAGACCAAACTACAAGATAGAGAATTATCTCCTCTTTCTTTTTCGACATTAACTCGTAATCTGGCGCGGTACTGTCCAGGCACGCCTTTACCTAATTTGCGATAGCGTCTGACTTTGCAAACGGCGCACTTGCATGTTGCTCACACTGTTTTTCTCCATCAGAAAGCAAACTATTTGAAGGTAGTTGTTGTTTTCATGGGCATTCGATCGACTCATTATCTGAACATTAGGTACAATAAGAATTTAAACAGTTTTACATAAATCGGATTTCTCATTGAAAAATGACATTTTATATCCTTCAGGCACAAAACTTCTTCATTAACTGAGTGCGCACAAACCAATAGATAGATCTATATCAAAGGCTTTTAATATTTCTCAATAGGCCTCGATAAAATTGTTCAAAAATGTGGCCAAAGAGCCTTGTTACATTAAAGTTCGTTGGTAGTATTAGAGTTAAACCAAAGCGAGTCTAGGATTTATGAATTGGGTGGGCTATACCAAAGTTGCAAATGGACCGAAATCTCAGTTCTATGTGAAGTGAACTAGACTCAACAGAGCTGAAAGTGGTCAGGTCCACTTCGGTTCAGAATGGTACGGTCCTCAAACATTGCGATCCTCTCGGTCCAATATTTTCCATGATTATGTCCAAATTTATGCCATTTATCATTCCCTTTTTATTTCAATACAATGTACACATATTTGTAATCAAATATGTACAATAAAAATTTATAATTAAAAAACACACAAATCATTCAACACCTTAATCGAAGCCAAGTCATTCATTGCTGTTTGTCTAATCTCATTAATTAACACCTTCAACAAAAACTCTTTGATTTAGTAGATATACCATGCTGGCCAAAAGTATAGCATAATATCGTTTTACATTTGCTAAATCCTAATTTTGTATAATGTACAATAACATAATACAATATATACAATAATATAATGTCAAGGGTAATATTGTTAGCATAGCAGCATTTAGTTGACCCACCTTTTGCCTTTAGACTGTTTCAATACGATCTCGGCTAGACTCCACAAGAGTACGGCAGCATTCCAGTGTGATATTGTTCAGCCAAACCTGATTGATCTTCCCTATCACATCCTTTTATGATGAAGGATGTAGATCTGCAATTATTTTCTTAAGCAGTGCTCTAAAATTCTCTATCGGATTGAGGTTGAAATGAGCTCCCAGGCCATAGTGATAGAATATGTATTTCTTCACTTTGTTCAAGCCAGATCTTCACCAGCCTTACAGTATGATAAGGAACCCATCATGTTGGGAAACGCTACATTTTTCGAATTATTTTTTTTCTTAAATAATAGCATGCTAGACAACAGCCATTATGCTAAACCTTTGTCCAGCATGGTAATTTCTCATTTAATAGTTTGGTCACTGTAGCAGTGGCGTATAAGCTGCCCACCCAGTGTGAACAGAATATCATCAGCTTTATTTGATCATAAAGTTATAAATTAAGTAAAAAATTAGTATGTACAAATAACACTAAAATATCTACACTATATCCAGTTTTGCCAAGTACGTAGTTTTTTGGAAGACCCCAATTTATATTGTGATGCAAGTAGGTTTTCCTTTAGCAATTTTTTGAAAGTTCTTATATTAGGGGAATTTCTAATTGGTTTTTCTAATCTATTCCACAATCTGCAAGTCTGTGCTACAAAGGAGTTATTGAAAATTTGACATGTTATTTTATCATTAAGTATGCACATACCTACACGTTTATTATATGTTATTGTGTCTTTCAAAAATTCTGTTGATTTGAAATTTAAGTTTAAATATTTGTAAAACACCAGCAAACTTGCATAAATTGTAGAGTATTTTGGAGACAGCATTTGGAGTTCATACAATTTATCACCAACTGCTTGTTTGCAAATTTGAAACATTGTTGTTATCGACCAGTTGAATGTCACATTAATTCTCTCCTCTTGTAGCACAGACAAGCTGTTTAGAAGAGTGCATGCATAGTTGTAATTGGAAATAACGAATGCATATATGAATTGTTTATCTCTACTAATATCTCTAATTTGTCTTAAATAATGGATCCCTACTGCCATCGCTTTGATTTTTTTTGAAATGAAACCTGAAAAATTCAGTTGTGAATCTAAAGGAACTCCTAGATATGTTATTTCATTGGCTTGTTTTATTGGTGGAAGATCTTCATCCACAATTAAAGAAATTGATTTGGCTAAAGTCTGACATTCATTTGGTGTAAATATCATAAATTGAGTTTTCCCTACATTTAATGTTAATTTATTTTGCATGAAGTATTTTGTAATGTTTTTGATGCTTAATTGTAAATGTCTTGTTGCTATTTTTGGATTTACATGACTACTAACAAGACAAGTGTCATCAGCATATTGAAAAATATCAAGATTACCGATATTATGCATATCATTAACATACAATGCAAACAGAATCGGGCCCAGTACTGTTCCTTGTGGAACACCTTTGAATGTAGTGACGTAGCCAGAATAGACGTTTTCTATACGTACCCTTTGTTTCCTGCAAGATAAAAAACTATGTAAGAGCATGCGAGATTCTGTATCAAAACCAAATTCATTTAACTTACTATCTAGAATTGTAAAATCTAGGCTATCAAACGCTTTGCTTATATCTAAGAGCGCCACAGCTGTACAAACCTTTTTATTTAAGGATAAACGAATTTTTTCCGTGATTGCAAGTAGTGCATCATTTGTACTGAAACCTTTCCTGAATCCAAATTGTTTGCTAGACAAAATTTCTTCCCTATTTAGATAAGCTATTATCTGCTTGTTCAATAATTTTTCTAAAGTCTTCGCAAATGGATTGGTAATAGCTATGGGTCTGTAATTTTCTGCAAGCTGGGGGTTTCCTTTTTTGAATATTGGAGTAATATCAGCATTTTTTAGAGAACTTGGAAAGGTGTTAGTATGAATTGCGTAGTTGTAGATAAAGCACAAATGCTCCTCAGTGTTTTAGGTATTTTTTTATTATGAAAACCGGAATACCTAAGCTTCCGCTTGATTTGTTGGCATCAAGTTCTTGCAATACCTTCTGTAATTCAAATCTTGTAATATAACTAAATGAGAATTTCACATTATGATTAGTAGAAGGTGTCCTCAAAAGACTTTGTCCCTTGTAGATACCTTGATTTTTAAAAACGTTATTCAAATGATCAGCAATCTCTGTAGAATTTGAAGTTAACTTTTCCTTTATTTTTAAATTTCTAATTGTACAATTTAAGCCCTTATCTCGATTTGTGAATTTGTTGACAAATTTCCATTTTACTCTACATGATGTAAGACGTTGGTAGGCTATCTTATTGGTCTTATTTCGGTACTGTTCCTTTAGATGATCTAGCTTTGAGACAATTTCTTGGTACTGTGCTTCCGTGATGTCTGAATCTGAAGAGTTTAGGTTATACCAAGCTTTCCGTTTAACCTCTTCTTGCTTCATGACTTCTCTGCTCTTGTAGCAATAGCATCTATTTGGCTTTATATACTTTAATCTTTTTGGAGCAAATTTATCAACTGCATGCTTCAGTTCTTTTATCAAGAACTCCATCATTTTGTTCACATCATCCAGTGTGTATAGATAATCCCATGCTATATTGTCTAGTTCTTTTCTAAATCTTTCATCAGAAAAGTGCTTAAAATCTCTATATGATACTGCTTTGTAATTGTTGATGGCATAACGGAAATTTGTGATATATATGCAGAGGAAGTGGTCCGAAAAAGAATTGAAAATTCTTTGATATTGATAATATCAAACATTTTTAAATCATTGCAAGCGTGTCATCTGAGGAGGACTGCGGGCCAAAAAGGGCTAAATAATAAACGATCCGGCCTTGATTTTAAATATCCAGTACAGTTTCGGTCCTTGAAAAAAGAGACCACTTCCATCCTTGAGACTGAGCCCATGCCTAGATTAAGAAATAAGAGAGGTTAAGCCAAGCCAAGGCCCAGATGAACATAATATAATAATATATAAAATCACAAAGAACTTACAAATAATCAGAATTTTAAGATCTGTATTGTTTACAGAACTTAAGAGCTAAGAGGTCCATCGAGTACGTGAATTTTTTGAAGTTATTATTTATAAACATAAAAAATTCCCCTCATTTGAACATTATCTTTCAATTGTCAACATCTTTAAATAGTAATCTCAAAATTTGCATTTTAATTCGAACAAACTTCAAGTTCGCCATCATATGTCCATTTTTCATCATTTCATATTAATTTGTTCTAAAAACGACTTATTTCATATAAGAAGGGATGTAGAATGGAAGATGAACTAAGTTCAAATGTAGAAAGACAATGTTATGAAATTTTGCACTTCTTACAGAAACTTTGTTAGTAATTTTTAAAGACGGTCTGAAACGTTTTATTGTTTTAGGATGTTACTGAATGATTCAATTCGTTGTTAAAATATAAGAATCAATTGTGTTGCACATTACTTATAGTAAACGAACACACAATTATTGGTACTGGTCTGAATAAAGCTTTTAGGGGTAGGGGCAAGACTTCTTCAGATACAGGTATTAGAAATACTTACTCACACAGCACTAAAGCTAACCCGTATCCACGGATTATATGAATGTCCGCAAATCACTGAGTTATATACAAATGATTTTCACTTGGCCTTTTTTATTGGGACAAAATTCTCCAATTATACAAATTCCCAAATGAGTATTTTCACACTGGTTGTTATCGTTTATACACTACCTATATTAAATTTTTCAAAATTCGGACAAACCCTAGCCTCGAGGCAATGTCCAATACAACATAATGAATATAATGTATGCAATTACAATAAAAAAGTAAGTATACCAGCTTTATTAATTACTTGACACATCTTCAACCTGCTGCCTAGTTATGGGTACTATAAAACGTCAAAGTAGGTTATATGGTTTGTCTTGGGAAATAGGAATTTATCGTGAGAGAATAAGGAAAATTTAGCATTACAGTCAATCTGAACTATATCCCATTAGTGTGAAATCATATCAAATAATTATTTTTTAGTATTGAAATTTAGCAGACAAGGTCTATGTATATCTGCTTTATGACGTCAGGAGGACGTTCCATTAGGTGGGCTAGAGTAGGGATTCGGGG
>CABFPE010000806.1:195337-218497 GCA_900660155.1 Hofstenia miamia
AGAAGGACAGAACAGATCACGTGGAAATGAAGATGAGGCTAATGAATGAGTACAAGAGGAGAGTAAGGAAGGTACTACAGAAGTCAGCATTGAATGGGCAGAACAGCATAAAGAGCGATACCAGTGTTGATATATTCGCAGGAATAGTTAGATGGAACAAGAATGAACTTAGTGAGCTAGACAAAGAGACAAGGAAGGTACTAGCAGCAGAGAGGGCTTTCAACTTAAATGGAGATGTGGATAGGTTGTACATGGCAAGGCATAAAGGAGGGAAGGGACTGCTAAGTGCGGAGGAAACTGTAGAAGCAGAAGCACTAGGGCTAAAGGAGTACGTAGAAGCACAACTTAGAGGGTCAATACTGGAGGTCACTAAGGAGTTAAGGAAGATAAGAACTGAGAGTGAAGAAAAGAAGGTATACCAGAGTAGGATGGAATCAGAGAGACAAACAAGGTATAGGCAGAAGGCAATGCATGGAGAATACTGGAGGAACACAGAAATGTGTGACAGGAAAGAGAGCAACAAGTGGTTAAAGAAGGCAGGATTATACATGGAAAGGCATAAAGAAGGGATAGGACTGCGAAGTGTGGAGGAAGCTGTGGAAGCAAAAGCACTTGTACTAAAGGAATATGTGGAAGAAGAACCTACTGGAGGTCACTTTGGAGTTAAGAAAGCATACCAGAGAAGAATGGAAGCTGAGAGTCAAACAAGGTATAGGCATAAGATGCTGCATGGAGAATACTGGAGGAATACAGAAAACTGTGGCAGAGAAGAAAGCAACAAGTGGCTAAAGAGGGCAGGACTAAAGATAGAAGCAGAAGTACTGATAATGGTGGCTGATGAGCAAACAATTAGGACAAAGAGGGTGAAGAAGCATATAGACAGAAGAGTGGAAGTAAGTGTTAAGTGTAGGTTATGTAAGAAAGGCCTGGTGACAGTAGATCATCTGATAGTAAGGTGTTAGAAGTTGGCAAAAAATTAGTATAAGTTCAGGCATGACAAGTTGCGAAGAATGATACATTGGAGCTTGAGCAGGCAGCAGGTGTTAGAAGCCGGAAGCAAGTGGTATGAGCACAAGCCACAGGGAGTCATAGAGAATGATAAGGTTAAGATACTGTGGGACTTCAACATCCAGACAAGCAAGGTAATAGAAGCACGGAGGCCAGACATAGTAGTGGTAGACAAAGAGAAAAGATTGGGAACAGTGATAGACATAGCAGTACCAAAGGACAGGAATGTAGAATGCAAGGAAGAGGAAATAGAAAGGCTGTGGAAGTTAAAGAAAGTTGAAGTTGTCCCGGTAGATGTAAGAGCACTAGGAGCAGTAAGTAAGAAGCATAAGAGATACTTGGAGGAGTTGGGAGTACCAAAGTGGGGAGGAGTGGTAGGATAGAAGGCAGCATTGTTAGGAACAGCTAGAGTCCTGAGGAAGGCTCTAATTTTTGTTATGACCGTTTGTGCGGTTCGAATTCATTATTATTATTATTATTATTATTATAATAATAATTCATTTTAAAACTTTGTACATTACAAAAAAAGTATAAAAATACTTATTACGGTTTAAATTAGATTGTTTTCTATAATTTCACTTAGTTGCATGTTAACTGGTTATCCATTTAGTTACTCTGTGTTGGAACATTTTAACAGTAGCTATGTTTGCTCTACAACACTGTGATACACATATAAGTATTGGAATGATGTAGGGCCTGTATACATTAAGTTTTGCCGCAATTAAAACTTGGGAGCGTTTTACAGAATAGATTCCTCGATAAGCCTTTGAGAGTCTCATTAATATGGTTGATCCATAAGAAATGGTTTATTTTGTAATTTATAATGGATTGGTAATTTGCAAATATTCCGTCCTTATAAATGATATATGATATTATTTAGTGTTTTAATCAACACGACCAAAATATCATAATACCTAGAAAATTTGAGGTTTTGATCTCAAATTGCTAATATGTAAATAATATCAATGATCTGATTATTTTGGCCTTCAATATGAATTACAACTCATCCAAAACATCATTGTTTTAAAAGTTTCAAAAAGTGAAGACTGTCAGCTGTTCATCACTATATTCCTCGTTTGCCAAGTGTCCCATTTCCATAAATTAGTAATATTTTAATTTATCCTGATAAAATAAACTATTTTTCTGATTATTGACCGAAATGCTCTCAATCAACCTCAATGAAATGCATGCCGATGAAATAATGTCGAGTTTTTTTAAAACTGGATTCAATAGGTCTTTCATAAACACCTAGGCGCGAAGAATAATTAAGAACTAATGTACGTCATTGTATGTCCTCTACCACAATACATCCAAATTTAAGCAGTAGATGCAACGCCATCTTCTGTAGAACATGTTAAAGAAGAAACTATCAGAGTTGCAATAAAGCCACAAAATTCTACTCAAACACAAAATAATCGGATTTGATTTGTTGCCTTTTCATATAATAATAGCAATAAACACAACATATCTACATATTTAAGTAAAATTAATATAATAGCAGAATAAAAAATTTGAAGCATCAGAATTATATTAGTTGAGGTTTTGTTCAAAAAACAAGATTTTATGAGCATTGATAAGATTTATGACATTGATGATATGCCATTATATGCATNGTCTCATTAATATGGTTGATCCATAAGAAATGGTTTATTTTGTAATTTATAATGGATTGGTAATTTGCGAATATTCTGTCCTTATAAATGATATATGATATTATTTAGTGTTTTAATCAACACGACCAAAATATCATAATACCTAGAAAATTTGAGGTTTTGATCTCAAATTGCTAATATGTAAATAATATCAATGATCTGATTATTTTGGCCTTCAATATGAATTACAACTCATCCAAAACATCATTGTTTTAAAAGTTTCAAAAAGTGAAGACTGTCAGCTGTTCATCACTATATTCCTCTATATTCCTCTTTTGCCAATTGTCCCATTTCCATAAATTAGTAATATTTTAATTAATCCTGATAAAATAAACTATATTGACCGAAATGCTCTCAATCAACCTCAATGAAAATGCAATGTAATGCATGCCAATGAAATAATGTCGAGTTTTTTAAAACTGGATTCAATAGGTCTTTCATAAACACCTAGGCGCGAAGAATAATTAAGAACTAATGTACGTCATTGTATGTCCTCTACCACAATACATCCAAATTTAAGCAGTAGATGCAACGCCATCTTCTGTAGAAAATGTTAAAGAAGAAACTTGGGAAATCTAACACTTGATTCGCAAATCTGCTTAAACCAAGTTCAACTTAATTGTATTAATATTTTTTTAATGCAAAGATCATTTATAAATTTAAATAGCATTGTCATCACTATCAGAGTTGCAATAAAGCCAAAAAATTGGACTCAAACACAAAATAATCGGATTTGATTTGTTGCCTTTTGATATAATAATAGCAATAATCACAACATTTCTACATATTTAAGTAAATTGCATATAATAGCAGAATAAAAAATTTGAAATATCAGAATTATATTTGTTGAGGTTTTGTTCAAAAAACAAGCTGTTATGAGAATGGATGAGATTTATGGCATTGATGATATGCCATTATATGCACTCCTATTAATATTCAGTTACACCTCCAAATATAACTATAATAACTATAATGTATTCTACTATAATAAGTATAATGTTTTCTACTATACTTACTTGGAATTTGCTATTTTATTTTTGTCTTTCAAAGCAGTAATATAGTTCAATTTAAAAAGCACGCAAAATTTTAAAACGCCATTTTTAGAAATTTATGAAATCCTATCATTTCTCTCCTGATGAAATTATTCCAAGTAGATTTTGAAGATGCCTTAGTTCTTTTTATTTAGAGAATTATTTGGCAAATCTTTTGCTACGCAAATGGACAGCACCACATCAACCGATTATGACAGGATCTTAAATTATGATTTATTGAACTATTTAAGGATTTGTTTTGCCAAAAAGTAGAAACTAACAAATTATAATTGGCCCTAGAAACTATCAATTCTATAGTCTCCTCCCTTCATGCACAAATATATTGTAACCCCAAACAATTATAAATTATAATAACAATAACTTTACGAGAATACTAGAATTCCTCCACTCGGCTTTCTATCTTAACCCTATTTCTGCTTGCGATTTGTCCATTAGAATTAGGGTTAATCTTATCAACGAAGACAAATGCGATTATTGTTAAAAAAAACTACAGCTAATTGTCACGTGGTGAAAGATTAGATAATCGTTTTGGTCACTCCAAACTAAAGTATGCAAGAGCACCATGATGTTAAGTTGTTGTTGTACTGAATTTTGCTTTTTAAGGAGTAAGGGCAACATGTGAATTCTAAGAAGTATACACTTGCTGTAATTTGATATTTGTACTTATGGAGAAAAACAAATCTAAAATATAGGTTTAAGAACTTTACTTCATTATTCGATTGAATAGTAGGAACAGAAGACCCCTCTATTAAATTATGAATTTAGCAATTTGAATATTGTTGCGCCATCCCTATTCATTAAGAAACAAACAAATAGTTGGCAACAACCAGCAAAATTGTTCCTATTTAGTTTTCAAATACGTCTAAAATAGCTAAATGTTTTGCTGTTAGAAAATTGCTTTTTGAGTTGTAAAATGGTTCTATGATACGTTATGAGGTCAAAATGAATCAAATAAACATCCTGATACATCATATTTACAACTTTAAATAATAAAAGAACAGTGTACAAACACTCCTTCTGACTTCAAAACAACATAAATTGGCCTTTGTATACAAATTTTGGAAACTACATATATTTTGTATACATTTCGCCAAATATTAATGTTGCCGAAAAGTGCTGAAGTACTTAAAATAGTTAAAAACAGTTGGTATTAAAATAAACAGATTGACCCTAAAGCGTTTCAAGAGTTCTTAAATATTTTAACTTAAGTCAAAAACACTATTTTTTCATTTTCAGTTTGATTATTTCAAAAAAGTGGTTTGGTCTCAATTGCAATTTTCTCTCATTAAGTCTTTTAAAACTTTTTAAACAGGGTTAAAACCATATGTATTCTGATTTAGAACACTTGGCCAAAAATATTTTCAATCATTCAGCATATGATTTGTCGTTTACCAGATACATTTATTGGGAAATAGGGTGATATTCATATATGTGCACCCCACCCTCAACCAATGAGCCCATTCACACCTTCACCCGCATTCGAAGTTTCAGAAAATCATAAATAGCACCTGTTTTCTAGCTTGTAAAATAAAAATTCAACATAGTTCAATGTTATTGGAAAATAATCCTAATAATGCAAAAATATATGTAGCATAACACCAATAAGCGAAAAAATATCAAGTTTGTTTTTATGGACGAACAAGAAAATTAAGTTTCTATGTCTATATTGAACTAATAGATAAGTCAGAGATATACACTTTAGTATACATTGCATGTTTTTTCGAAGTATATCCACTTTATCAAATCAATTTTCTGTAAAATGAACCATTGTACAGATTATTTCAAATTTTCCTAACTTCTAAATTTCGAAGCAAACTTTTGTTGCTATAATTATGTCCTCACGAACTGCACGAATTTCGTATCTGAATATCAATGCAAAACCGAAAACATTAAGCAGTGTACAATTACAGTAGAATTCCTAATTTCCGGATAGGTACATCATCCGGATATGAAGACGTCTGGAAAAAGTGTCTTTCGCTATATGGATAATTAAGACCACTGAGAACAATATATTTTCAAATGTTAACTGTAGTAATAGATAATAATAATTCCAATAATTAGGAATAGAAAAAACTAAGAATAAAACATTGTAAATATGGATGCATTATAAGTCAAAATTTATAAAGTTTATTACGAATACAAATACTTAAGCATGCAGCGAGTTTATAATGAAATGTTATTCTTTGGTTTCATAGACATTAATAGAGTATTTCACAGTTTCTTCACTTCACAGCTTTATTGTATTTCATTGTTCATACACATTTCAAGATCAGAATGGAAAATGGCATATGTCACAATTTGGGATTTTTTCAGTTATGGCCGCCATTATGTAGACCATGATACAAAGTGTCTTCCGAATATCACTGTTTTGTCAAAAAGGGCAAATGTCTCATTTTATTGCAAGAAAAAGAAAGCCTGTACTTGTTAAGAAGGGCATATGTCCACTTTGAAAAGATTTTCTCAAAATGGGAAGACTGTGACACCTGACCTTTTTCCCATGCAGTCTTCATTTGTTGTCCAATAAAAAGCTTTCCGAAAATTAAGACTATGACTGTATTAACACTAGAATATCATAAATGCATTTCTAATGCCTCATGTAATGAGAATTTAAATAGAAAAACAGCTTATTTTGTTCTTTCTTTTGCTTTGTTTTCGTTAGTTTTACTTTAATGCGTCAATTCTGACAACTGCATGAATTTTAGATATAGAATCGTTAGACTTTCTAGTGTTATGTAGAACAGAATAATATGGTGAGCTTCCGGTTAAGAAACCGAAAATAGATGGGTTATGTTATGGGTTTTGAGTTAAAAAAACAATTTTCACCCTATCCGGGACATCTTGATTAAATTACTACATATTAGATCCATGCTGTTCTAAAGCAATAGAATATATATTTTTGAATTAAAAAAGCTTTACAGTTTTAAATATAGTCATATGTACTGTTAACTGCTGTATATTGGACANGTGGTTGGCTATTAACGCAGGTATCATAGTTTTATATTTTAATCAGTTAAAGAATAATTGTGAATTTGTATAAATATTTACATGACTAAGGAAAGCTCATACGATTTAGTTAAAACACTAGAAACATTTAGATACCTTGAGTTACAACACGCTAGTAGAATCAAACTGATGGCTTTTGCATAGAGAGAGAAGGAATCAGGACAATTGAAAAATTCAAAGAAAAGCATACGTACTTTCGAGTGCTAGAGAAAGGCAGTACAGATCATGAGGACAAGATTTAAGAAAGAATGTAAGAAGAGAGTAAAGAAGGTACTACAGAAGTCAGCATTGAAGGGGTGGAACAGCTTACAGGTAATAAATATACGGCCTATCCCTGCATTAAGATTAAAGCTGTGCGGGTAGAGGATTTCTGATACCCGTACTCACCCGTAAGAGGTTCATTGCTTCCCGTACCCGTACCCGTAAGCATGTTACCCGCACCCAACAATTAATGCATTAATATCTCTAAGCTATTGCTGTGGGAGTAAACTAATTTTGCTACCGTTACTAGCCCGTTGTTATTAAAGCACGGGCAGGTACGTGTAACGTTATTTCTATTCCTCATTATGTGCATTCTACATAAGACACTTTCAGGCCAACTTATAAATAAAATGCGGAACATGAGCATATAATAAACTTGAATTGTGTTTCTCTACAGAAATAATAAGATGAAATTAAAATAACCTGAGAGAGTCATACATGGAGACCAGGAAATTACTAGTTGCAGAAGAGCATTCAACTTAAATGAAGATATGTACAGATTGTACATATTAAGGCAAAAAGTACTGTTAAGTATTGTGGAAGCCCTAGATACAGATGCATTGAAATTAAAGAAGTAATTATGTATATCAGCAACATAAGGGATCACTGCTGCAAATTAATATGGAGCTGAATTAGATGAGAATAGAAGGTGAAGGAAAGAAAGCATACCAATGTAAGCTAGAGATAATAATAAGATATAGGCAAAAAGCAATGCATAGAGAGGACTGTAGGAACACAGAGGGGTGTGACAGTGAAGAAGCATATCGACAGAAGAGCTTAGCTAATTGAGATATGTAGGCTATGTAAGAAAAAGATAGAGATGATAGATCATTTGACGGCAAGGTGCAACAAGCTTAGACTTGACAAAGTGGGAAGAATGCTGCATTGGGGTTTGAGTATGCAACACTGGTTTCAGGCAAGAGATAAGTGGTATGAACATAACTTATACAGAGTCATTTAGAAACAGACGTCTTAGAGGCTGTGGGACTTCGGCATGCAGACTAGCAACATGTTGAAGCAAAATGACCAGTCGTAGTAGTAGTATATAAAGAAAAGAGATAGTAAACAGTGATAGATATCGCAGTATTAACCGACAGAAATGAGGAAAACAAGGGGAAAGAAATATTAAGCAATACATGGCATTGGCCAAGGAAAAAGAGAGACTGGAATTTGAAAGAGTCGGAAAGCCAAAAACTTTCTTGTAATCATAATCACCTAGAAAATTGGGGATTGATTTGTTGTTAATAATTATCTTATGCCATATTCGTGGAAATGATCAGTGCACTAAGTATAATTTCTCAAAAGTTTATGAAAAACGTTTAAAGAGAACTGACAGAAAATAAAGTGAAAATATAATAACGACAAGTCTGTTTGATTTGATTTTTATTAAATTTTCCTGCAAATATTTAGCTGAAACTTGCATTAAACACAAAATTTTACCACTAAAAGTTAACTTAGAATTATTCGTAATTATTCTCTAGAAAAATTGAAACAAAATTCGTGTTTACTATAGATGTCATATCTGAACTTCATTCGAAAACAGGTGATATTTCATTAATGGAATTTGTCTATTCATTATATGTATGCATGTGTGGAAAGAGAAATGGATAAAGCCTTTTACATGATCATCAGTTGAGTTCCAATGATTTGATAACTACTTGCCGTGTATATCAATATCTTGAGATGATAATGCGGGCATTTTACATTGTACCTCGTCCTCTTATATTTGATATAAGAAAATCAAATTGGAATGGATAATTCTTATATTTAGAAATTTTCTCAAAGTTAATTTTTCCTTTTGTTGACATTTTCAATTTTATAGCGTTTTCTAAATTCGTTTTTTGATCTTTATTTTTTCCAAAAAATTTATTGGTTACTTGAGAATCTTTCTTTTTTATTGGTCGGCGCTGGTACCTAACTTCCGAAGAACATAGATAATATCGACATATGCACGTATATGATTCAGAAACATACAATTGCTTTTCTTTGTTTAGGAAAGAAAGTGAAAATTAGATGCACCTAATATTATAATTTGTTCTTTTAAAAATCTAATGGCAATTTTTAGTCAGCTTTAAGTCAGTCAATATACAGTGGCATCAATAAAAATCTTCTTCCACACGTACACGCGACGAATTCTGACTTTGTGCATGTCCCGCGTGAAGGGTACTTGGGTGTTACCGTGTAACTGTTATTATCTGAACATTAAGTATGGGAAATAATTCAATATTTTTGCGAAAATCGCATTTCCATTAAAAAGAGTTTATATTTTCATGTTCTTCAAGCACAGCAAAAGTTTTATCACAAATTTTCACCATAACAGAAAGGCAGGATTTAAAAATTTCCTAACATGCTTAGAGAAAATGTTGACAAAACGGTTATGCCTTTGAAACAGAAAAATTTTTGAGAATATCGATTGTATCTCTATGAATACAATAAGCTGCATAGAGATAAATGAGGTTCACTGTTATTGTGACATGACGCCACAGGCTCAGACGTCCTTGAAATGTTTAGCATTAAACTACTCTTTTTAGGAGATTTACATTACTTTGATCAAATCGAAAAACATTGAGTGACATTTATTTTGTATGTTTTCTATTATTCTCATATCATCTGAGTACTTTGCAATATCGCAAATCATTAGATTTTCATTTATATAAGATTGGTCTCATCTGCAAATAGGAACTTAAAAGTGATTTTTTCTGTAAAATAACATTTTTAACATTTGATTCGCTTCGACCAATTATCAGAATACTCCCTCATCCATTCTGCTATTCTGTTAATAATTTAATTGTCCAAATCGGCATTGAAACTGGTAACCAAACAATAGAGGGATCTTCGTCATTTAGAACTTTGTAAATATATTGTAGCGTATATGACAATGCATCTGTTATACTTCTCTACTTTTTCTGTTCAAATTGATATTTATTTATGAATATATATAAATATTAGAAGTTATAGCCTATGCTTGTAAATATAAGAATTTGCAAAGAGAAAATTAAATATATATGCATAATGGATTAGTATGAAGTCATTCATTATAAGACAGTTCACTAAAAAGACAGTTGGAATGCACTTATATTTTTTTACATACTCCGAACTTTGGACATTATCTCTAGTTTTGTTTTTGAAAGATCTCTTTTCACATTCTCAAAAAATTTCATGTTGATAAATATTTTGAAAGTTTTGAGGATTTCATTTATGCAAGTTGTTTAGTTCTGAAAATATTCAATTTTGCACAAATTTTTTAATTTTTTGAATTAATTTTTAATTGGGAAGAATGAAACAGCACTTTCACGAGTGAGATTCTCTTCTTTATACTTTCCTTTTAATAGTAAAACGCTTGTGTAAACCAAATTAATTTGAGATATTTGCTCAAAGGGGCAAAGAAACTTTGCTATGATTGGTAAATGTTTTTAAAGAAAGAAACTTGATTATGATTAAGGAAACCACTTGGTAAATGCTGCTTGTTTGTTGCAGAAGCGTTATTCCCATCATAACATATAATAATGAGTAAGTACGAAATATGTGTCAAAACGGAAAATATGTGATATAAATATTTGATGTAAAATTATATTATACTAAGGAAACGTAAGTAATGTATAAAGATTCTTTGGGTTATCTCTCAACCCAGTCATTACTTTTGAAAATAGTTCTTCAACCTTACAGAGTAATGGTGAATAAAATCATAGCCATGCGATGCAATCTTGAAGGCAAAAAAATTAAGACTTGTTATATGTTCTTGAGGAGACAGATGCTATTTTAACAACTAAAAGAAAACATTGAAATTGGATAAGCATTCTGGGTTTTACAGGAAGCTAGACATTGCTTGAAAAGATAAAATACAACCACTAACTAAGGGATCTATGTAAGAATGGATTTAAGAAACGAGGATGAAAGTGTAAACTTTCTTAAAGCATTACTTAAGTATGGAGACGAATCCATTATGGGCGCTTGAATGGTACACTATTGTAAATTGATGTCTCATTACTACAATGTTGTCGGGAATTAATTTTCGGTATTAGATTTGTTTACTAGTTTTCATCTAGGTGAAAATGACCTTAACGAAATATGTAAAAATGCATTTTTAAATTTTAAGATAAGTGTTAAACGTTTAAAAGCTGGCTACTAAATGTGTGAAACTGCGAAGCATGTGTTGAATATTTAAACAGACATGTTTTGACCTGTTTTGAAGTTGGGGTGACAAAACATTTCAAGAAAAAGGAGCACTCTTCTGTTTCTCTGGATATATATCTTTTAAAGAAGGACTTTGTTCTGAAAATATTTGGGACAATTGTCTCGAATATGAAGCAGTGCAACTGTTTACTGAATTTGTCTCACGTGGAAATTTGACGTTTCCTTCTCAAGAAATATATAGCTGCATTGACGTATTTTTACTATTTTTTCCAAAAACGTAATCGAAAACTGTAAGCAATAAATTTGAAAAAAATACATAATAAACGTAATCGAAAATTGTAAAAAATATGCAAATCACCTTCTAACATGAGCAAACATAGTTGAAATTAGAATGAGATACACATTATATATATATATATATTTGCATAGGCAGCAAAGTAAGACTTATGATCACAAGCATGGCATCTGAAATCAAAAACATTATATATTTTGCATAGAAAATTCGGAACAGCAAACTCAAAATTTATTGGAATCCATTTTAAACGCTATGATAACAATCTTAAAGACACTTTGTGATCTGCTGGTTTGGACTTGCTACTATTGTTGTATGTTTGAGTTTCTTCGAATTCATTTAAAAATGCGTTAATTTTTCGACTATGTAGCATATTTTATATTTATATAACAATATCAATACATCTAATTCTACTCTTTACTAAAATTTAATGTGCTGAAATTATGCATTTTAAATCAACGTAAATGAAGATGTTACACACATATTTAACATCAAAAATATAATAAAATAGCAGATGTTTAATCAAATTGGTCCATATTGAGCTCATCTCAGGTCCTGTTTTCTGTTCCCATTATTTCTACTGATAGTGCATAACTAATCCTGGGACCAGAGGCGTAACTACCTTTTAGGGACTGGTGCGAGATGTCAATACGGGTTTTCCTCCAATCACCCATCCCCCCAATTACATCTATTAAATTTTCAGTATCTTCTTTGATGCATTGTAGATACTTTTTACGACTTAATATTTCGTACATATGCATATATAGCTAGGTGCACAGCTATTGGACCCTCTAAGTTTATTTACAATTGTTGTAATTTTGGACCAAATTTTTGCTATATTTACATAATTGCTTTGTTATTTTGGCATTGTGGGGACCCAAGAGGCTTCAAATTTTAAACTTTGCGGGCCTAAATTTGTTTAACCTTGTTTTGCCGAGGAATTATATAAATTTACTTCTTGAAAAACACTAGGAACATATAACTCATGAACTAATAATGCTATCCAATATCTGAAATCACAATAAAATAAAGAAATGTTTCCTTTTTCATTTTTGCTTTCAAACTGCGACATGGCGCTATCTCATTGAGGTATCACGACTTCTAACTTAGGACATTGCAGTGTCAATGGGTTGGGGGGGGGAGTTTTCTATATAACAAGAACTTAAGATTAGTTGCTACTCCTATGGGCTTTCGACCTCCTGATTACCCGAGCACTAGCAGTGATGAGATTTTAATTTTTTATTAAAATGTCAGAATTTTCAAAGAAAAGTAGCCACACACAATACACTATAGCACTTTTTCCAATAGTTGTGCACAAATCTTAGGATTTTCAACTGTTATTATATTCTTGAAAAAAATGCTTGAAAATCACTGGAAAAACAGTTTGCTTTTATAATGAACATGAGCATTTTGAGATTAAAATTTCTTTTATTAACCCTTCTTTCTATTTTTGGACACTAATATTTTTTGAAATTTGGGGTCCCCGTTGCGTACGCTCATCTTCATTACCTCCACGCTGACTGAGGTTCGTCCCACAGAACTCTATTAAATATACAAGCCTAATTGAGAATCGCTAGGAAACTTATTGGGACTGCAATCTGGCAAGAGCAGATTAATACATAGACTATAAATTTTGCTTTATTAGTTCTAATTTGTGAGTGGTCAATCTCTGGCATTTGATTTTTCTGAAACATTCTGTAATCCCAATTTCAAAGTATCTGAGTATAAGTAGAAAATAAGGTCTAAAGCTGGGAGTTCTTTTGCCATGAGGGCCTTGACATTACAACTTCAAAATGTAATATCTTTTTTCTCTTCTATTTTTTCAAATTCTAAAATAAGACACGAATTGTTGCATAGTATTTTTAAAAATATTGTGTAGATCAAATATCATATCATTAGTCTTAAGTCTCATGATTCTTAGAAAATCAGTTTATTAAGAATTGAATGATCATAGCTGATCATAAGCGCAGATCTTCAGAATTTTCTAAGGGAAAATTCAAAATAGAAAATCACTAAAAACAACATTTTGTTAAAGAAATTTTTTGTAATATCTGAGCTGGTAACAAATGCTTTTAAAGCCAAGGAATAGTCAATCTTTTTTACCAACTCCCTGCGAATTGTCAACACTGCGCAATGGAAATTTTTAATATTCATGTCTTATCTAAAAGAAGAAGAAGAAGAAGAAGAAGAAGAAGAAATCTTTATTCAGAAATTACTTTAACAGTATATATAATTACGCTGATAGCAACTCTGAATGGTTCAATAAACTATACAAAAGACAATAGAAAATAGAAAATTGCACCATTGGGCTATGGCGTTCGAAGTTAACTTTGTAGTAGAGCACATTAACTTTAATAGTTGTTATTACCAAGTATCATTTTTTGTTAGTACGTTCTAACCACCATATACTGTTTTAGGTATATTGATTGGTTTGGTATGTCGAGTGCCCCCCCCCCTCCAGTAAAGCGACAATAAATCTTGAATTTTAAGCCTCAAGAAGTCAATAATGACCTTATTCAACCTACTTCGGTCTCCTTTACTGCAGTAACATCATCCACAACGATGTCAGCATTTCATCTTCAATTAATATTACTGCGGTAACTATGAGTCCTATTCAAGGTTTTGTTGAAGAGCTACCTTCTGCTTCTAATCGTTCTGATCTAATGTTATGTACATATCAGAAATTGTTAATAGGACTTCACTATTTGATAAACAAAATGTGGATTATATTAACAACTGTTGCCGGCCTACATAAGATTTTGCATTTCATAAGGACGTTTTTGCAAAGGGTGGCGGAAACAGAAGACGATTACGTTTCAACATAATTGTCTAAGAGACTATAAATAGCTTGCTTACAGTGACAGCGAAATGCACCACGGCAGTTGGTGTTTTCTTTGTGCTCTTTTTGAATGAATCTGAAAGAAAGAAGCTTTGTATATTCCTGAAAATTGCCTTCACCAACTACAACAAATCTAATGAAGTGTTAAAGAGTTATTAATCCAAAAAAGTATCACATTGACTGTATGAATCGTGCCTCACTACTTACAGTTCAATTTGAAGATACCGCTAAGAGAATTTACACGGAAATTGTATCTTTAGATAAAGCGAAATAAGCAAGTGCTACCTACTATCATTAATGCCACTCTCTACTCTGCAAAACAACAAGTCGCTTTCCGAGGACATCGTGTGACAAAATTGATTTTGGGAAGCCCGCTACTACGAATAAGGTATCTTTATCACCCTAGATAGACTGCCCGCAGAACACAACCCTGTTCTTAAACAACATTTATACGCATGGCGGAAGACGTGTATTTACACTAGCAAGACTGTTCAAAATGAGATAATAGCTATTGTTGCCGATATAGTACGACATCTTTTTGGGATTGTTTGAAACGACGACCTTAATTCTCTATTATCAACGACAAAATAACAAGTCATGGAGGGAACTAGTTTCTGGTTTGCCTTCGATTCTTGGAATTTTCGATTAAACCAGATCGTAACCTATTATACATGAGGTGTTCCTTGCTTTAGAGGATTCGAATGTCGCGTAAAGCATTCTGGATACTCTATCAACGCAAAAGATTGATATCAAAGACTGTAAGCAAAGTCGTATGATACGACAACCTCACACTTGATAAGATGTGTCATCAAACAAATAACGCAGTATTGTACGAGGAGGAAGAGACTTGGAGCAAAAGCAAATTCATTGCGCCACACATCTACGAATTTTGAACACATCGTGAGTTTCTGCACAGCTAAAGAGGCGGTTTACCCGATAAGACCTATAGTTCATGCCTGCAGGTAGAACACATAATGGTTTACTTTGGATTTAAGAAAATTGACGAAGTAGCTGATCATTATCTGAAAATTCGAGAAGATGTAAATACCTTGTTTGAACACAATTACAATACAGCAAAGAAATTGGTACAGTCTGTCAACTGCGAAGATAGCAGACCTCGCACATGCCAAAAGCAGACCTTACGAGCCAATGTACCTGCAGAGTGTAGAGTCAATTAGTGAATATTTCAAAAAGTCAGTGGCCATATCTTTTTTAGATATTGTCTCAGCAGAATAATAAGAGCGATTTACTACAGACAAACGAGCTTTGTGGCCTAATTCAATCATCAAATCAAAAACTGAAGAGGATTTGGTCGATCTAGAGCAAGTGCTGGTGACTAAATGGGATAAGTGTTTGCAACAGGAAAGCAATTTTTTAGCGAATTACGGAGATGGAAAGGAATTGTTTGCAAATCGAAGATACAAGCATTTTTTTATTGTTACAGACACATGCTGATGATGTATTCTTTCATAATATACAAACTTCATTCTTATTAGTAACAATAAACTATAAAGTATTCTCACACACCTATTTTTGTTCCCTACGTAGCGAAATACTATTGCAGATTTTAACAGAATTTAACTGTCAAAATTAATCTAATGGCTGTACTACACTTTGCCTCCTCATGGAGGACTGCAGTCCTCTAGCCTCCTTAATCGCAAAAGTTTAGCGCTTTAGTATAATCATAGTTTGTTGGAATTACTAGCATTTTATTTGTAGCAGGAATTATTCTGTAAAGCAATGCAAATACAGACAGCATGTCATTACGCAAATTGTTTTATTAGCCCTATAGTAAACATTCCAAAGTTTGACGGAAATAACAGATATTGCGTCAAGCCATGGACTCCTAAAATATCTGGACGCAAACCAATTTGAAATTCTGGTTAAACGCGTACGCTAGTTGGCCATTGCATGGACCTCTGTAACCATGAACGACAACTACGTTTAATCAGCGTTCAACTTGTGGCCATTGATAAAAGCGTCATAATAGTTTTAAGCTATACGAATAAAACATTGAATTAACTAAATATAAATAATTGTATATTTAAATTCATTAAATTTTTTATAATGATTTGACATCAAACAATTAAATGTTTTGCGAGAAACAAATTTTAAATATGAATCACCATCACAATTGTTACAAATTGTTACTAAAAATGAAGGAATATTTTTCTCACAAATAATGAAATATTGATAAAAAATATTCTTTCCAGATGCCAGGAACTTTGTAAAAATGGATTCTTTGGTTATTTCATCAAAAACCTGAAAGAAATAAATGACAAGACAAAACAATAAGTCTGATGGGTGCGTCAGTCGACCTCGATTATGAAGTTCAAGAACAATTTTATTTTCATAAATGTTAAAATTTCCTACGCAGGCATTCGATTTAGTGAGGCTAGAACGACATGAACTACAGTTCAGTATGGATTTAAAGAGAGTGCGCTATATATCCAACTACATAATAGCACATTACATAATCAATTTCACTATATTTCTCTGGATCCATAGTAACAGAAACTACTGGTATATTTTCAGAACTTAAATCCTTTTTTTCATAAACACCAGTCTGTTGAAATTCAATTGAACACGTTCTTATATCGAGTTTAAAATATTTCAATAGACTTATTACTTTAACTTTTGCTTCTTTTTCCAGCATTTGCTTGACGCCAATATAGTATCTGCCTCCACTAGATTGACGATACCAAGAGAAACGCCGTTCCAATCTGTCAGAGGAGAAAAAACCTAGAAGGACAAAAGAAAATGAGGCATATTCACTCAAATATTTTGAGCCGCGCCCAAAACTGCATTACAAGATAAAATTATTGCTGTTGCCGTTTCATTAGTCAAACAGTAGCGAGTTTCGTGAGCATCCCATTGGTTAACCCAGCAGAATAAAGAAGTAAAAATGATTTAACATGAATCATGCCATTTGCAAATATGCCTTGCAAACACCAGATTTACTTCATGAATCAAATTCATGTAGAGCACTTTCAACTTCAGGGGAAGGACATGTTGTGCGAATAGAATAAATTAATTTAGGAAAACCTAAGCAAGTTCGTAATATTCCGTAAGCACAATGAGGGTCTTCAAGCATATCTAATTTATCAAGAACTCTTTTAACTTTATTAACACGTTTGAGCATATGGGCAGCTTTGCATTGGTTTGAACCAACCATTGACCCTAGAATCTCAATTCCATCAGAGTTGTTCCGAGTTATTTCAGCAAAGCTAAAACGGGTCTCTTAATTAAGATAGTTCAAATTTTTTTAAGGATTCAGAAAAAAGATCTAAGCTACTCTGCATCTGCACATTTAATGATCTATAAATCAACCAAATATTTTTTTGTATATTAACTATAAAATTTAATCCTGAATACTAAATTGTCCAATTTTGTTTTGTGAATATATGCTGATAGAAGAATATATATTATAACAATGCATGTAATATCAAATATGTATTTATAGAATCTATTTTCAAATAAAAATACAAATCCTACCTAAGAGTTTCACGTTTATTCGTTGAAGTTGATATGAAATATTGTCACACACCTATTTTGTTGTTGGATATGCCTCAGGTTTTAGGTATCTGTTGTGTAACTTTTGGGTGTGACGTTTTATTCTTCTTCTGCTCAATCTGTTATGGTGATGTTACCACAAAATCATCAATTGTGAAATGTGTTGAACACACCCGTGAATGTTTTGTAGGAATAAATTTTTTTTGGTATTTTATTAATCCATTTTTCTTTAATTGGGGTTTTTGGAAATGAATGAAAAGTAATGTGGTTGCACTTCTCTGGAGATGCATAACCAGATTTACATCCTGGTCCGCACCATTTGTAAACCAATTTACCAATGAGTCATTAGTAGTGTTTAGATTTAGTGCGGAAACAATTATAGGGGCCACAACTTGAACGCTCAGTGAGCATTGGCGTTAATTGGTTCCCGTCCAAGTTTGCAGAGGTAGAGGTCCATGGCATGGACTCCTAGATATCTGGACGCGAACCAATTTGAAATTCTGATTAAACGCGTACGCTAGTTGGCCATTGTTTTATTCAGATGCATTCCTAACCACAAGCCTCGTGATAATTGGGCTATTGATGAACAAACGAATTATTTGTATAGTTACCCGCGTTTTTGCTACGCAATGGTGTTTAAATGCTGCGTGCCAATTTGCTTTTCAGGGCATTCTGGACATAAACTGATTCAAATCTATCATTTCATTGCTTTCCACAAGATAGATCTTTATGCAGTAAATGGTTACACCGTATATCTATAGAGAACACTTTATTCCCACCAAATATACGGAACTCAGGGCTTTCTATATCTCTTGATGGCTGACGAAAATCTGTAGAAAGCATTTTTATGATTCTGATTTTGAATATGTCTCTGGAGATACTAATTTAAGAAAGACCAAGTTTTCCAAAGAATTAAGACGCAAACGCATAAAGGAGAATGCAGTTCCCATTTTTGACGGATTACCTATTTATCAAAACCTGAAATACAAAAACGTTCATCAACATCGTAAGACTTTATTATTAATATGTGGTTTTGAAAGTACTAAGATTATTGCAATGCTGTATATTAATTAATTATTTCAAACTTTTTACATAATATTTCGACTGAAATAGCAATTTAATTCAGTTGCAATGGCTGATAATTTTTTTAATAGATTTCCTTGCGTATGCCCAACTATTGTACACATCAAATTGCTGGTTCCCGTCCCAATAATAATCTAGGAGTCCATGGTCAAGCGTAGTTATTTTGTTTTAACGGAATTCAGGCTACGTATTTAATTAACGTGTAGTACGCCATCTCACGGCGATTTTTTTCGTTTCGTTCATTATTTCATCTCCAAGACGTTGTGAATAGGAACAACCACTGTTTTCCTCTAAAATGGCAGGCGACACTGTGAAATTCAAAGAAGTTGAAGATACAGGTGTAAGTGCATCATTTATTACAATTAATGTAGCCAAATATTTCAATGTCCATTCGACTGGCGATTGAGTATTGCACCATAACTATTAAGCTACAATTCGCATTTGCAATAATTAAAGCATCGTAATGTTTCAAAGTGACGCTGTAAGTTGTCCTTCTAAATTTCAAATGCCTATGCTGATTTTAGTTGAGTTATGTTAGTTTCTATGATAAATTCTGAATCTTTGTGCAAGATTTGTTTTTTAGAGAATCTATAAGCTATATTGTATACTGAGATTTATACTAAATGTTTCATAAGTTTGTATTTGTATGTGTACATGTGTCTATAGAGGCTCACTGTTTCTTATCTGTTTTTCCAATGCAACTTCTTTTGCTATGAATAATCTGTATTCTGTAACAATCAATAAACTTTCTGTAGGATTGCGTGTTCTTAGAATTAAGCTCGACACATTCCTAAAATGTTTTGTTTTTTTACCAATTCTAGCGCAGGGTTTACGAGACCTCGATAAAGTTGGTCTCGAGTCTCGTTTGTCAAAAAAAGTGTCGAGTCTCGGTCTCGACCTAGACCAAGCTTAAGTCTCGAGTCTCGTCTCCAATTTTATTAGGTTTCGGTTAATGATGTAAAGATTTCGAATAATTGCAATGAAATAATCACCATTTTGAGCCAATGTTTTTGAAGAAAAATTTTTTAATACAAAAAAGTCGATTTAATTTAAATTTTTGAAACGAAATTATATATAGCTTTAAATATGTTTGAAAAAGTCTCGACTAGGTCTCGAATTAGTTGATTTTTTCGAAATTCGTTACTTCCGTAAAATCTCGGGATTTGGTCTCGAAAAAGTCTCGTCTCGTAAACCCAGTTTAGCGCTTATAAAAATGAAAAATAGTTGAGTTTATTGAATGAGATTTGTTGAAAATTGGCAGTTATTTCTTAAACCAAGCCAATTCGTGTCAATATTTTATATTTGCATAAAAAAATTTGCGTCCTGGACGTCCAATCTACTTTTTATATTTCATTGTAATACTACTAATTATTTTGGGTATCGTATTCGTATGTATCGAAAATGTATTAGCGTAAATGAAATGCGCCATGTTCATCAGTATTCTTAATTTTTCGTTCTTATAGGCCCAGTGGGTGTAGTCACATGTTCGATGCCAAGTATACTAGTACCGATATCATGTTTACTATAGCTTGTGGACTACAAGAAACCTGTTAATTGCAAAATATTTAGAACAAAACAATAAGCATTGAGGCGAATACTTAAATGTGTTCAATAGACGCTTCCTTCATTGCATATTAACCGTATACATTTAAATTTCCAATGGCATTTATTACTCGTTATGGTATAATATATAGAGAGCACAGATGGCGTTTTAAGTTACGCATTACCTTGTAGAAGGTCTGTAAGCGTGTATTGAGTCAGAATAGAATTATATAAACGTTATTTTCTATCACCGTTATCAAGTGATTAATGATAGTGAGTCACAAAGCGGTTTGAGTACGCAACAACCCGCTGATCAAAATAGCCAACAACCTGTTATTGCGCACGACCATAAATTATTAATCATGAAAATAATTCTTTCGAACCCTTCAAATATTTTAATAGAAGGCTCCATTATGTTAAAATTTTTACTTTATTTTTTAAAGGTGAATTTTTAATAGGTCAGTGGTGCTAAAATTGTATTACCTTGCATTCTCAGTTTACTGCTCCAAAACCATTATATTCCCCTAAACCCAAAAATATCATCATTTGGTTTCGTTATATTTGATCCCTTTACTAAACAGATGATGTTTTATTTTGTAAATCGTTGAACAAACTATGATTATATTGTAAGTAGGTATTTGTATATGTATTAAACTGATATTTATAACAATTTCTACGGTGTTTGTTTTTTAGAAAATGACCTTTTGGCTTGCTGTTGCCATCGCCGCTACAGTGGTAGGCTCTCCATGGCAATTTGGTTACAACATGGGAGTAGTCAATGCTCCAATAGACGTAATATTTGATTAATATAAACCATATACTTTAAGTAAATTCATGTATGATTATCAAGTAAAGTGGAGGATCAGTTAATTAGTTCTAATTTTTTAAACATTAATGCGCCCAGCTGACGGCAAGATCAAATTTTATTCACAAATATATTTGCCAATTTCTGCAGTTATTTGGATCTCGATGAATGTTGATAGAAATTTTGAACTATTTATTTCCATCATAAAATGTTCAACGAAAGCTGTTTCAGAAAAAATAAGGTCGAATTCAGAAAAAGTTTTCATATTTAATTCGTGTGGGCCCATTAATACATTTACTCTTTAAACTACTAAAGTAAAATGTGTGTATCTGTAGCCATTGTAGGATTTTGTGATTCATCAATAAAGAAACTACTGCATTGACTACCATTCTTCTGTGTTTTCACGTGTGTTAACATGTTGCTTTATTGAATTGGATTGGCAGATAGAGCTTATTCTTAATGCTCCAGTAGACCGGCGTGTTATTATGATTAAGTGGGTGTGCTTAAAACAAAGTGTTGAAGCAAACGTTTGAAATTTATTCAAAGTGAAATTATCCACGCATTTAGTGATATCATTTATTTTGACATTCAAAGAATTTTGTGCTTTCAGTCAAAAAAATCGGCACTCGTTTATGTTTTTATCTATACTGTAGTTCTGTTGACGATGCCAAAATGTCTTATAAAATAGAATCCTTTGCTGATATAACAAAAGTGCTTTTTTCTTTATGCTTTTTCATGCCAAGACTCCCCATATTTGTATTGCAGTAGACATTATACATTATTTTATTGTTAATAGAAATGAAAAGTTAATAACCGCCTATATATATATATATATATATATATATATATAATACGGACAGTAAAAGCAATTGAAATACAGGACAGGTTAATTTTTGTTAGAGAACCCACCCCTAATAATGGTCGCATTTATTGAACAAATATTACGTCACGATTAACATTTATCAAGGTAGAACAGCAGCAGAATGTGGAAATGGAAATTGAATGGAAATAAAAATTATTTTATGAAATGGAAATTTAGTGTAAACTTATGGAAATTGAAATTTAAAAATTCTCAATCCTAGAAAAACTCTTGAGACACCCTAAATTTACTTAAAACAAAAATACTTTGTTTACAAACAAAAAATTAATCGGTTAACACAGCCAAAGTTAGACTGAATCCTCCAAATCGTTTAGTGCTCCCTCTAATGTAGGAAGATACTTGAAACAACTATTAGGCTCGACAGATTTAAGAAGTTGTTTAATTTTTGTTAACTCCGCATAAATGTTGTGAATAAGAAACCACATTTGGTCCACCACGAATGATGGCACCGGTATAGAATGATAAATCTTAATTCAGAAGAACCGATTTTGCAACGTATTTTGAATTTGAACAGGACTGGACCTGAAATGTAGTGAAATATATACAGTTGCCATGTTGATAAATACCTCCACACTTTTTCTCATTTTTTTCGTAGATTTGAAGAAATTCTCAATAATCAGGGATCAGAAATACGGTCTTTAAAATCCGGCTATTAAAAACACAAACCACAGTACTAGAGCTGAAATTGAAATGGCCTTGCTATGATTTCCAAATAAATATTTATGGCTAACCTCTCATCAATACTATATCAGAATGGTACCAAGTGTATCTTAACAGCTTTTCACCAATCATAGTACATGTTTGAACCAAATCGAAGTTTTGGTTCACAATATAATCGACTTAAGAAATCANACTCCGCATAAATGTTGTGAATAAGAAACCACATTTGGTCCACCACGAATGATGGCACCGGTATAGAATGATAAATCTTAATTCAGAAGAACCGATTTTGCAACGTATTTTGAATTTGAACAGGACTGGACCTGAAATGTAGTGAAATATATACAGTTGCCATGTTGATAAATACCTCCACACTTTTTCTCATTTTTTTCGTAGATTTGAAGAAATTCTCAATAATCAGGGATCAGAAATACGG
>CABFPE010000806.1:230492-249630 GCA_900660155.1 Hofstenia miamia
ATAGAGAATGTTCAAAATGATGACCATCATGTTCAATACATTTGCAAATCCAGTCACGAACAGACCGGCACACCTTGTTCACCAAATCTAATGCTATGGCACGAATTTTATCGGTAATAGCATTCTTCAGATCGTCCATAGTGTGTGGGTTTCTACCATAAACTTTTATCTTTAGTAAGTAAGCCTTTATCACTCAAGTCAGTCTCTGATCATCATCCTTGAGTAACGATCAATAGGAATGACGATTTCAAAAATTTGAATGAAAAATCTGAACCCCAAATCGATTAAACATATAACATCGCTGTTGCAGCAAGGCGAACCATCACAGTTAAATTTCCATCCATTGATGTTTAGCTACGTAACTACAGTTCTTGCTTTCATTTTGCAAGCGTCTGGTTACTTTTGTTACACCCTGTATATATTTCCAATCAAAGTTTTTGATATGTCATCCTTTCTGAGATTGTTGATATCTTTAGACATCATTTGTTCCATTATTTGTATTATTGTCCTCAAACGTTTAAATAGTTTTGTATTTTAAAATGGTCTTTTAGGTGCCAATACAATTATTGGACCAATGTACACTGCAGAAATTGCGCCTGTCAAACTTCGTGGTACACTAGGCACAATGTTTCAATTCGGCGTAGTCTTAGCCATTGTAGTCGCACAAGTTCTTGGATTAGATACCATCATGGGTATATTTTTTCCTTTTACGTTTGAATTACAATTCATGTTTAGGAAATGCGGAATATTGGAATTATTTGATGGGTTTGCTTCTTTTTATACCTGCCACCATTCAAATTTGTTTGTTTTTAATTGTCCCCGAAAGTCCTCGCTATATTCTCATCAACAAATCCGATAAAGAAGGTGCAAGAGCAGGTAAGACAAGTCACTTGTCAATTGTTAATTCCAATAAAAATTTTTGAATACTGTCTTTATAACTGGTTAAGAGCAAAAAATAAAATTGTAGATGAAATAGAAGTCTTTATAAATTTAGTGCAAACAATTTGTTTCTTGTTTTTTAATTGGTCGACTTAATGTGTTATAAATATATAGATAAATTAGGTTTTTATGTTTAGCTTTGCAGAAATTACGTGGCTGCACTGATGTAGATCGTGATATTGAACAATTGGAACAAGAAAATGCCCTTGAGAAGGCTGAGGCTTCAGTAGGAGTTATGGACATTGTCACAAGTCCTGGAATGCGCGAACCACTTATCATTGCATTGACCCTACAAGTCGCTCAGCAACTCTCTGGAATTAACGCCGTATGTATATTTTGAACGATTCGTTTTAATTTTGCTTTTCCAGGCTCTCGGGATTGTATCAGCTTTGCCTTTCCTGTTAGAATTGCCTATAAATTAATGCCATTATAATATAATGCAAATCGTTGCTTAAAACTAATTATCTTAATCGATTTTTGCGGATGAACTTTCCTGAACAATGAACTGTTAATTTACGAATTTTTCTTTTTATTGATGAAATCCACAACCCGCAGTTATTTACCAATTAATAATGAGATGAATTTAAATTATTGAAGTCTTTTAGGTCAACTTCTATTCAACAAAAATTTTCAAAGCTGCGACGCTGAGTACATTCCAATCGAAGTTAGCCACAATCGGAACAGGAGTCTCACAGCTCTTAATGATAATGCCAACGGTATCAGTTTACTCTTTGAATGACTTGTCAACGAGCTGAGCCCATTCAAAATACTCAAAAGTAAAACGATCCCAGTCGAGCTTAAAAATTTCGGCTCGTTGACAAGTCTGCTTTGAATATTTGTTAATTATATCATACCATCGTATATTCAATGGAAAAAGGGCCAACGAAACAGAGAAGGTTGTTTGTAAAACTAACTAATTTTTCTTCTATTTGAAGTTTTTTTTTCTCGCAATATAGAGAACAGTTTTACTATACTGTACATTACGTTTAGAACGAAATTTTGTTAATGAATTTGATTTCAGACATATAAGTTTTACATTTATTTGGCATTTCGGTGGAGGGCTAGGAGTTCGACGCCTGACTCTTAAGTGCAATTACTTTTGCAAAATTGTGTGAGTTCTTTTTGGTAAGGACATATGATTAAACTTTGTTGGGACGGTTGGAGTCAGCAACCTTCGATTATCTGCCGCCATCGGAGATCGACATATTTTCGCTTATAAGCGAAGTCACAAATTTATGATATCATACCCTAATCTCAGCGGCGCGTTTAGGGTTTTCAAAACGTTGGGGGGGGCGTCTGACACCCATTTTTACAGAAAATAATTGTAAACAAAAAGTTATTTCACAAAAGTAAATTCCCGCAAAATGCAGGAAATCGATTGATGACATCTTGAATCAAAGTGAAACATTTTTAATTTTGAGGAAAAGAGAATATTTCAATTCATAGCTTATGAATTGCTTTAATTTTTCCTATTAAACTTATGAGTACAGCAAACTCATAAGTAATAGAGTAGCTCAGGTCATTAGTACAAATTGTGTTAGCAGTGTGTTTTTACTACTATTTGCATTGCATAGACCAAGGACATGCAATGTATTTAGTATATCCTTGCATAAACCTGAGATTTTTTTAACTTTTTTTGACAATATTTTCACCATAACAGGGAAGCACACTTACCTATAGATGTGTTAAAGTCCCAGGATACACAAATTCCTAATAGGTTTTTGACTTTAAAGGCACTATAGGCAGAGACTTAAATTCAATACAATTCTTCAATTCCAACCGACCAATAAAATCGGTTTCTATTCCAATTCCATGCAGCTATGATTGCCGAAATTTGAGGGCAGATGTTTAAACATTCATAAATAATTTTACTTTTTTTACATTTAAATAATTTTAATTATTACCATTTAATATTTTACAAAATAATTCCTATGAACTTAATAAATTAATCGATAATGAGTATCGTAAATTGTGCGATCGAGCTCTTTTGAGGGTGTTTCAGTCAAACCTGGCTGATTTCAATCGATTCCCATTTGACCCATGATGAAGATGTTATACCGGAACTTTTTGCAAACAAAAGACAATACCTGGGAATTTTATGTCCGTATGCTTTTATTTACTTTTATTATAATTTATGAGTTCGATTTATCGTCACGATTTATGAATAAAACAATGAAAACTATGGAAATTAAATGTAAAAATTTATTGCTTTAAGTAATGGAACAACAGAAACTATATAAAACAATGAAAACTATGGAATTTTATTCAACATGGCGTCCGCTAACTTCCAACACGGTATCGAGTCGTGCCTTGAATGCGAGAAGTGCTGCCTGTCGCTCTTCAGTCGAAATGGAGTCGATTTCCTCTCGCAAACGCTGCTCCAAATGGTGCACATCGCGAATATTTGTGGAATACACTCTGTGTTTTACCGTTCCCCACAGCCAGAAGTCTAGAGGCGTTAGATCCGGACTACGCGCTGGCCAAAGAATGTCACCTCTTCCGAGAAATCACATTGTTGAAAACTCATTACAAAGAAGGTCGATAGTTTCGCGTGCGGTGTGCGGCGTAGCTCCATCTTGTTGGAAAAACAGAGAACCATTTAAAAATTCTTCGTTATTTTGCAATTGAGGAAGAAGGAAATCTTTGATCATTGCTCGATAGGTTGATCCGTTTACTGTGGTTCCTGTACCATTCTCGTCTTTGAAGATAAACGGGCCGAAAATCTGATTCCACGAGACACCGCACCACACAATGATTTTCGGCGAATTGAGTGGCATATCGGTAACAAATCCAGGATTTTCTTGAGCATAAAACCGGTAGTTCCAGCCGTTCACGTGGCCGTTCACATGAAAGTTAGCTTCGTCAGAGAAAATAATGCGCTTCAACATATCGGGATCTTGCTGAAGGTGTTGAAGGATCTCCGAGGCGAAGTCAACGCGAGACTCAAAGTCTTCATCGTTAAGGGAGTGACGATGGCGCAACCGATAAGGATGAAAACCGCGTTCGTGAAGAATCCGGTTGATGGTGGATACAGAAAGGTTTAGCTGCACTGATAGTCTACGCTGTGAGGTCTCTGGTTGCTGTTCGACGGCATCAACAACGCGCTCAATATTCTTTTTCGTGCGAGCCATTCGCACGGAGCCGCCGCGTGGCTTATGTGCGAGTCCAACAGTAATGGCCGTATTGTGGGCTTCCAAAATTGTCTCACGTTTTGGCCGAGGATCACGAGGACGAAGTTTAAACAATTGAGCATACGAACGCTGAACAATCACAACTGAGCGATGCTGTTCAAAAAGCCGAGCAAGGTGAAATCGCTGGACTGGCGTGTAACGTTTACTCATGATTCTGAAATGAAATAATGAAGTGAAAATCGTTATTTTTACAAATTCGTCTCATTATTGGTCCAATTAGGAACCAATCATATTGACAAAACATTCATAACTGAACAATTTTGTTAAAGAGACATAATGCTACAGAACAAATAATCATAGGAAAGATATTTTCAAATATAAATTATGTGTGACTTACCACATGCATAATATCAATGTTATTTACAGCCTATATTGATGAAATTATTCAAAAGAAGTTTTCTAACATGAAATATCCCAGTATTCTTTATTATTTGTATTGGCATTGACTTCTATAGAACTATAATTGAATTTACACGAACCCGCTGAAACTGACCAGGTTTCACTGAAACACCCTGTAGGTTCTCCTCAATTGAGAATGCCAATCTCTAACTCAATTCTGATATTTTCTTCAATTCCAGCAAAACAATCATCAATTCCTGAATATGGGTGGTTTGGAGTTAACGTAATTCCAAAGTGAACACATTGGGATCATTTGTAGTTGACATTAAAAATATAAAACAATGAAAACAACATTGAAATTGCATTGGATAGTGTTTTAATAAATAAAATTATGTTTGGAGTCATTTCATTCCCTAGGGACTCTATTTCTAATATATTTTAATTATTATAGAATCATTTGATTAGTGTAAAGGGTTTCAAATGTAAGATATTTCAATACAATTATGCTAAATATATCGTTGAATCGCTGGCGCGGCCATAATATTTAGCATGTGGCCATAAAGTAGTTTAATTTGAATTAGTTATTGCTTCTCATTATTGTTTATTTGTTACATTTTATTCTCGAAATTTACCCAATAATCGTACAAAAATATTAGTGGGCTTAGTGATTTTTAGAAAACCAAAATTTTCTGCCCGCAATATTATTTGTAGGTGATGTGAAACTTCTTTTTAATATTTAAGCTGTAGACTTGAATTGGTAGTTTGTAAAAAAGCATTACAATGAAGAAGATATCAGTAACTAACAAACTTTTTAAACAGCTCTATCAATGTCTTCAAGAATAACTAGTGACAATTTCTATCTTCAATCCTAAAGTAATTTTTAGTGTGATTCTGAAGGAAGGAATTGTTGAATTTATAAAAGAATCTTAAATGTGCACTTGTGCATCAGATTGAACGCGATTTAAAAGTAGATCTTCAAAATACAGTTTTCTTTGACTATTAATTGTATCATTGCTCATAGCTTCCCATTTATGTCCGCCAGTTGTACTGTGTCATTACTCCTTAGGTTTTGTTAGTACCAGGTGTTTTTTCTCATTTACTCCATTCACAACAAACCACATGGTATTTCATTTTAAAATAATCGAATGAGTTATAGTGCGAATGCTACCTAGAATGATTCTGGGTATTAGTCAGACAATATCATGTGGAGTAATGATCCTGGTACATTAAAGTATCAAGATTTATTAGCCCAGGCAATAATTTAGTCTTGTAAATATGACTTAATTGTTAGTGTTGAAAACGAAAGAACCAGAGCACACTATCTTTTATTCAATCAGGGACAACTCTCTGTATGGACCATGTTTATTTTTTGTCTTCAAAATGCCAGTAATATCAAGAAAGACTTCCCATTAAGAAAATTATGGAAATTTATTGAATATTCTGATTTCGTACTGTCCTCATAGAATTGAAGATCTGTTCGTTCACTGGTAGAGCAAAGAGAAATGCAATTCTCATTTATCAGTGTTTGACATTGATTTCATTGTAAATTTGTCGATATGACAAACATAAGACTGTAAATCTCAAAATTATATCAATAGTAATTAATTAGCTTGAATTTTTTTTGAAAACTTAGTTTCTCAAACAAAAGACACTTTTGAATTAAACCGACAGGTAGTGTTTTGCGGTAGGAGTTTCTTAGCTGGCCGCAGTCGGCATAGCATTTTTATCGTATATAATATTCACTGTATTTCTCATAATTTATCTACATCTGGACTTACGCCCACCTAGATTAAAACTCATTAAGCCATGTTTAATACAGTTTGCAAGACAAAACAAAAGTTAAACTCGCTGTATGGGTTAAGACCGTACCCCAGCGTTAGCCTTCGCCAAAGCCGCAAGACGCTACTGACAGGGCTATTTAGTTCTCATCGCCTTTTAACTTGAAGAGGCTCAATCATTATAAAACATTTAAAACTAGTGTTGCATTTGTTAATCAAACATTTTGAATTTAGGTCACATGTTTCATGTGCGGATATTAGTCTACATTTTATATAAATCTGATTCCCATCCCAGTAAACATCTGGAACTGGATTTGGCTTTTAAATCACCGCAAACACATGTCTTTTCAAACGTTTAATAGTGAAGTAATTCCAATTTTGTTGGATTTACTAATTATATGAGGGCTGAAAAAGCATAGATTTGAGTCATTAGCGGACTTTTCACAAAATTTATTCAAAGACATAGTCATGTTTTTTATAAAAGATTCAATTCGTGTAAAAACCTCATACAACATGCGAGTTTGACAACTGCTCAGAATACAGTGTTTTGCAAGTTTCCATGCTCACAAACACAGTTCATACCTTTGTGCTAGCAAAAGTTTTGTTAGTTTAGTAGTGTTTAGCAGCTACATTCGATTGGAGATGCAGCTGAAAAATAATTTAAACCAACAACTTTGCTCATTTTCAACTAACTCTATTTCTACACAGGAACGATTAACTACCTCGTGCAAACAAGTTTTGTTTTTGTAGCGACTAAGTGTGATAGAAAAGCATCATTGGGGTTACCAGTTTATAACTTTAAACATTTTTTTTTAACTCAATCGGTTACAGCATTCACTTAAATACTCCCATCATGCCACCACTAGATCTTGTACTCCATCCAATCCAATGAATAAATATTTGTTTGTTGGAATTATAGGCCATTACCTGCATTGACATTTTATTTGGTTGGATAATAATCAACATGAAGCATCTTTGGGTACATTAGCCGCATCAGACCCATCAATAGTTGGTTTTCTCGCAGTATTTCACACCCCCTGATCGCATGTGTGACTCTGGGATTAAGGTATCTCCGACGACTTGCCTTTCAAAAAAATTTAAACGGGAGAAAACTTGATCAGTTTTTCAACAAAAATATGAAGGAACTAATGGTATTTTAACATTTAAATCAGCTGTTTCTGAGAGCAATTTTTTGTGAGAACTTATTCAACACACTGCTTTTATGAAATCTATTTTCACAAACTTACGTCGAAAGTTGTTGGCGTTTAACAAAGCAAATATGTTTCCGAATGGAGTCACTTGCTCCTCGCATAGTTTACTTATTAAAATACCACTGGTAATACTCTTCTATTCATTTGTATTCATGGGATTCAGTGATATACAATTTTAGCGTTTTCTGCACTTTATGACAATTATTTGAAATCGAAAATGTGACGGTATTCTCTTAAATAAGGAAAATATGCAGGGTATGTGAACAATGTAAACAATTAAGAAGATCTATAGGAGCAAGATAACAAATATGACCTTGATCTGCCGGGATCATCACATTGAGAAAAACCAGATGTAATGTATATCATTGAAAAATTAAATGCCTTTAATATTGGGAAATGCTTTTTGTTCACGCAATTTTGTTTTCTACGCATTTAAGAGAACATGGTAGGTTCCAGTTATCACGACTAGATTTTTAATTAGTTTTTTCTATTCTTTCTTTCATCGTGATTCTGTTAACTCTAGTTCCTCTAGGAATTTTTCAAATCTTATATGGTTTCCTCAAAAAAATTTTAAAGGCTTACAACTCACGAACTGATGAAGATATTTAAAATCTTAAAACACCAAAGGATAGATTATTTTTTCCTCTTTCTTTTTCGAAAACCTCTGACTTTGCTCTTGGTGCGCTTGGGCGGGGCTCACACTGTTCTTCTCCAGAAAGCAAAATATATGAGGGTGATTATTATTTCCATTGACATTAGACCGATTTTTGACGTATGACAACTTTGGAAAATGATACTGAATTATGTGCATATATTCATTTGTATATATGGGAATGTATGCACTTTATAAGATTTTAAATTTAGATTTTTCTAATGGATCGTGCCGGTCGTCGTATCCTCATGTTGATTGGTCTCGGAGGAATGTGCTTATTCTCCGGCGGCGTCGTCCTATTCACCCTGCTTACACGTCTTAACCAATGGTTTATGATTGGCACCTTAATATCCGTTTTTGGTATCATGGGAGCGTTCAGCGTTGCTCCTGGACCTGTTCCTTGGCTTATCACTGCAGAGCTTTTTTCGCAAGGACCGCGCCCCACAGCTATGAGTATGGCCGGAACTGTAAATTGGGTGATGACCTTCATTGTGGGACTTATCTTCCAATATTTCCTGGTAATTTTTTGTTTACGTACTGATATTATCACTGAGGTTTTAAGTAGTGTATGTATAGAAATGGTTAATTTTGACCTCATAGAATCATTTACTTTTGTTACTTAAAGTTAAACGACAGATTGTTTAATATTTCACATTTAGAATCTTTTGAAAGACTACACATTTTTGATGTTCATGGTTCTAGACTATATATTTTGGTTATTTGTTTTCTTATATGTTCCTGAAACGAAGAATCGCCATATTGATGACATTGTTGAATCATTTAGAAGGAAATCTAAGAGTAGTCAGGTATGCTCATTTTTATTAATCATCAATGCATCACTTTTAAAATAGGTGTGATACACTCTTCGTCATTGTATTTTACGTATTACTTTAGGGAAAGAATAACAACATTCAAGGGTCTATTTCTAAAAAATCTACCGTCAAAATTTGTTAATAAATCTTGAAAACCATGTTGGCAATGATAGTTACTTACATGGGAATATATGTTTTGACCTAATGAAAATGAACTCTGGTATGTTGTGGAGATATTCGAATCTTAAAAATATTCTCAACAACACTAGTTGTTTGTATGATCGGGAATTGTATGTGAAGACAAAATCGAAAAGCCCATTTGAGAAGCATTACGTGAAAGGTGTTGAGCATTAATGACATAGACCTAGGCTATTTAACTACCGGTTGGTTGGGTTCGGCTTTGACCGGCTAGACCCATGAGACTTACTGGTCTCATGGAATTGGAACCTGGGACCAAAATTGAAAGAGTTGGTCCCACAGAACGCTACCGGTTGGGCCTGAAATTTTTAGGGGTGTTCGATTAATTGATTGATACAGCTGCCAAATTCAATTCAATGATCAATAAACAGTTATTTTCAAACTTTTTTGCAATAGTCGGATTTCAAACTTGTAATGTTTGCTTTGATTAACCCAAACCCAGTTCGGCAAAACACAGTTCACAATAATGTATTATTTGTATTTCCCATCAAAGCAACATATTTTTTTTCGAGATTTCTTTGAAATCAAATTTTTTCGTGAATATATGTTTTGACCTATCATTATCCTTAGAGATAATTGATTGATAGATAATTGACGTGGCAAGTAATTGATTGCTTATCGATTGCAGTAGAAAACGGCGGCTCGCTATTTGTTGTATCGATTTAAAAAAAAATTATGCCTAATTTCGAAATACACAAGTACGTATATTAGGAAGAAATTTTAAGTCGCGCATGCAGACATTTTTCATCTGCACGTTTCTCGTCCGCCAATTGTTTTGAAATCTGAATAGGAAATTGATTCCTCGCTTGTTCGATTAATCAATTATCCCTAATTGCCACTAGGAAATTGCTAGAACGGGCAATGCTATTTTGACTTCAAAATTTTAATTTTTTTATGAAGACTTTATTTACTATTTCTTACAAATTGCTAAGCAAACCAACTTTTCCTTTTTTGCAAAATCGGCCCTTAACCATAAAATGTTTCGTCATATATGAATTTCCTTGTATGAGCTTCGCAATTGATGAATAAGCATGATGATATTTGAACCTTTAAGGCATTGTCGAAAAGTATGTGGTTGTGTTTCTCTGACAGTTATCTTTATTGTTTAAATTACAATGTCGACGTTCGAGACATGTGAGAGCACAGCTAAATTTAGATATAGATAGAAAATACTTTTTTAATGTGATGTGTTATGCTTTGCTAAGTGAATACATCTGTTGTTTATGGTCAAAGTTATCTGTTTATACATGTTTGTTATCCAACCATTATTACTATCTAATGAAAGCACATCAATCCTTATGTAAGTCTAGTAGTTGTATTGTATCGCCATTTCAATGATGAGATGGTTTCGAGTATTAAGATTTTCTATGACTACTGAATTCACATCTCCAAGGAAACATTTTTAATTTATTCACTCTGTGAGAGCTCTTCATTAGCAAATTGCAGATAGCAATTTCAAAACTATTTATAGCTTGAATTCTATTTTTCTGTTTTTCGTTTGAAACTTCCCACTGAATTTATTAAGCTATTGTATGTGAATCCAACCACTTATTTTGGTTTTAGCATTATTAATTAAAGAAATTAATTGATCATATTCTTTAGAAAATACCTTTATTACTAACCCCTTTACTTTATAGGAAAATTTTAATATAATTTATGAATAGTGTTACAAATGTTCACAATTTTTTACATAAATTTGTACAAATTTGCAATGAAATAATTGATGTTTTGATGTGTAGTTTTTTGGAATTCAGATTATAACCTTACATTATAGTTTGCGACGTCTAAGCAGTAAGCAACGTAGATTCATTTAAAATATTTTGGCTTGACTTCAGCATTAGCTACTAAGTTGTTCACAAAACACGAATGGTGCCATTAAACTAACGATATTCGATACTTTCCTTACTAATTTTAAATTGTGTTTATATATATATATAGATCTTATTTTATTTAATGTTAATCAATTTGTTATTTAGAGAGCACCGAAGCTCAACGTCGAGGAAGCTAACGCCGCAGATGACAGTCATGTATAGAATAGGATGATTTTCGTATTAGTGTAAATTACATAAACATTGTTTATGCGGCATTTTGGCGGGGTGGTGTTTTTTAAGTCTATTGTGGTATTCTGTGTCACACAATTATTTAGATGATTTCGTGATTTGCAACGAAAATATTCATTTAATTTTAACAAATAACAGTGGATTCGTTCATTTTTAGTGTTTTGAAAATTCAATGAGAGTTGAACTTCTCAAAACGCTCATAAATAAACTTTTTATTATTTGAACTGTATAAAATTTATGCATTCACGTTTTAGAGGTGTATGGTACCATTTATATTTGGTCCCTGTCCCGAAAAGGTATTTTGGTTCCGGTAGTCATTACACGTTGGTAATTAAAATACTAGAAGTTGATTTATAATTACAAATGATTGCATTAATGCTATCAAAATTCAAGTGTATTTGCATGCTCTAAGTTGGTTTTCGAAAAATTTTATTTATTTATCAACAAATTTGATAACTGTGAAATAACTCCTTTAAATGCATCAATTATTGACAATAGTGCATCTGAATAAATTTGATGCTCTTATTTAATTTGCGATTATTAGTTTTAGTTGATATAAGTAATTTTTTATGAGTTTTCAAGGACCTAATGAATTCCGGTTTTTTAGAGTATGTGATTTTTGTCACACAATGACAGCATTCCCACTGCCGCCATTTGCCACGCTCCAGATACAGTCCTGACCATTCAGGCAACATTTCTTGCGTGATGGGTTAGCGTCTTGAATTTGACTATCACATATCCCGTTAGAAATTTAGTTAAGAACTGAAGTAAAATTAAGTGTAACAAAATTAATTCTAATTGCATAATTTTTAAACAAGTGAAATGCTTAGTTTAAAATACTAGGGTGTGAATTCTTCTTAATACGCACATATAGGTATCTGGTCTCATCCCGTACTGTATATGGGTCAGAAGTGACTGTCTGTGTGTGACCAGAACCAGGTACTTGTTCCGCACATCTCTATTCACGTTGTTGTAACTTAACCACTTGTTTAGACTGAAAAGTTTCTCTGCCTTACGATACGGGTTTCTTATAATCCACTAGTTATGCTTTTTGATTTGGTACTGTTTTCATATTTACGCTTAAAAATTTACTTCATACATTTTAAATACAACATTAATTCAATTAATTGCTGGAGGAAGCGGGTCAGTACTACATTGAAAGTATGTATATAAAATGATAAAATTTTCTATTAAGGGATTAAGAATATTTTTCAAACTTATTTCGTATTTACTCTTTACTTTTTCATTATTTAAGTTGTTCAATTCAAAAATGAATTTATTTAGGAATGTTTTTTTTAATTTCCCTTAACAAGATTCTATGCTCATTATGTGAGAAGTGTTTATATAGAATCAATCTATATTGAATTAATGGAACTAAGCTTAAGCAAAGATAATATAAATTCCAATTAAACTAGTTTTGTTAGTTTCGTAAGGGAAACAATCTGATTATGGCAGTGACTTTCCAAAACTTGTAATATGAATTAATGATGCATTTACTTTTTTTAAATATACGTTAAAAATTCATCATTGTCAAGTTATTCAATACTTTGATGATACAGCGTTGGCTTGTTCTGACAGATCGGTCGAAAATGCAATATGAAACTGACTCATTGATTGGTTAAATATCGTTCATCATGAAGTTTGAATGTGTATTATAAAAGCAAAACTGAATTACATGTTTAGAAATTGCATTTTTCTCAACACTTAGCTTCCAAACACAATTCAGCATTATAACAAATAACTATTCAAATTTTTGTACTTAAAAATATATTCGCATTGATATGTACTAACACTAAATGGCAGTCTGTTTTACACCAATATCAACGAAAAATAGTTAAAGATTTTTTAGTAACATTCAAATATATTTCAGCGTACAAACAAAATAAATTTAGAAGGAATAAGGAAATTGCCTATTGATGGCTTTGTAAGTTGAAATATATTGGATAGTTTTTATTAAAGCAAATTGAAATTAATTCAAAATTAAAATGTTCAGGGAAAATTATAACTTGAGTAGACGTTTCTTACATTTTTAGTTACTTATTCAATCAATATTTTAACATACGTTTTGATTAAATAAAAGTATTAGGCCGTATGACAAGATGCTTTCCAAATATATCTTATCAAACTTTTCTAGGTTTGTAGTTTAAATGAATTTAAGCAGAAATAAAAAACCTCAAGTTGTCATCAATTACAAATCATCTTAAATTTTGCAAATTAAATTACAAAAGTTACTGTATTATTATCAGTATTATCACAAAATCAATGTAACCAAGTTTAAATTTCAAAAAATATTTTATCTTGAAATTTGCTAGCTTAAAGTTCTCCACATAATAATGACATTTTGTTCACTACTAACGCTTAAGTTGAGCAGCATGTTTGTAAGGTACATGAAGATGAATTTGCTTTCTCTTAAAAATTTCAAAATTAGATTTTTTCAATTTAAAATTCGTCACTTGGTAAATGAGTTTTATTATAAGATATGATAAGAGATTCTATATTCAGATAAATGTTTACAATTTAATAACCGATAATTTTTCTGAATAGCGTCAATAATTTCAAAAAAAACTTATATACAAATCAACATACATTACAAAAAGTAACAAATCTTACAGGGTATGGATAAATTACTGTATAGTGATATTTTAATGATAAGTTATCGTATAATCATTGTTGTAAAATTTATATCCTAACCATGATGTACAAGAAATATATTTTTGCTTAAGGAAGATTTTTAAATACTTTTCAAAAGATTACAATTTTTGCGATGCTTTTAATTTCCTTAAGGTGTGTTCCCACTATCGACTTTTATCATCTGTCAAGAAATCGGTGATAAAAGTCGATAGTGTGAACACTCTATCTGCTTTTTTATCGGCTGATAAAAGTCGATAGTCTGAACACTCCATCCGATTTTTTGGCAAAACAGCCAGATTACTGTCATCTGATAATTTATCAGCTGATAAAAGTCGATAGTCTGAACGGTACTAAAACTAGTCGAATAGCTACTTGAAACTAATTGCTTACTTCTCAAGTAGGGAACAGACTTCCAAAACGTAAATTATTGTCTTTGAAATATTTCAACTTCAAAATATGTAAACATTGTTTACATTCCAAGACAAACCAATCCATAAACAGATGTTGTTGTTTTTCTTACTGTCAATCAAAAGATGATAATTTATCATCTGATAAAAAATCGATAGTCTGAACGCTCTTCCAACTCCGCATTTTCTTATAAAAAATCGGATGATAAAAAATCGCCAATGTGAACGAAAATAATTGCATTTTCGATTAAAATCTGCTGATAAAAGTCGATAGTGGGAACACACCTTTAGGTAGCAAATTCCAGGTTCGAAATTAGACATTAACGAAAGATTTCTTTAAAACTTTTTTTTATACTTAACACATATAAAAAGTTTTTATCTTAAATTCTGTTTATGCGCAAGTCCCGCAAATTCAATTGTATTATAATGCGGTACATTTTTTACTAGCTTGAAAAATGTTAACAGAGTATTCAAAATCACGAGTTGTTTTGGAAAGAGAATTGACTTAAAAATGTAATGTTTAGTTTTCGATGAATTTTTGCTGAGATATTCAATGCCCATTTTAATTAAATGTCAAGTTTTCTATAAAGCGCAGCACTTAGATCAGTAAATAAAATGCTTGCATAATTAAGGTAGCTCATGATAAAAGCATGTAAGTAAATAAGTAAACTTTTATTATGATAATCATCATAACATTAAGATTATGAATAAAGGAGAGTTCACGATTTCAGGAATCGGCTGGGGAAGAGGGAGAGTTCTTTAGAGCTGGTCGTTTTCCTTACTGACGGCATTCTGTGTCGTAGCTTTGTCATTGCATACTCTGTTCGCTGCGGAACTTATTTATGCAGCGGATGTTTTACGCCCATGCGTTGGATTTGTCTGTACAGCCTTCGGTCTGATATGCGGATATGTTCCCTTATTGGAATGTAGTTTGATATGATTCGAAAGCGCACGGCTTTCTTCTTTACTACGTCAATCTTTTCAAGATTAGTCTTAGCCGCCTCTCCCCACACGCTGCATCCGTAAGTGATAATACTGACCACAATAGACTTGTAGATCAATTGTAACTCAGCTGAGGTATAACCCAGCTTCTTCAGCTTCAACAGCAAGAACACTGTAGAGTTTGCTCGCGCAACTACGGCCTCAATATGTTGTCTGAAGCTAAGTTTCTCATCAATAATAACTCCAAGAACTTTCACAGCTGCGACTTTGTCAAAAATAGCTTCAGGGGTATAGGAACTAAAGGTGAAGACTAATTCGTGCGTCTTATTATTGTTGAAGAACAAGTTTTTCGAAGCATATTGGCGCTGTAAAGAGTCAAGAATTTGATCTGCTCTATCTCCTGGATCTGCTGAACCCGGAATTACTGGGTTATTATCGTCGGCAAAGGTAGTCAAAAAATAATTCATTACTACTGGTGAGTCCCTCACTATGTCATCTGTTGCTGCGTTGAAGAGAACCGGGCCACTGACGGTTCCCTGCGATACTCCGAGATTTGTTGTGCGTAGCTCCGAGTCCACACCATTGAGAGTTGTGTACTGTGATCGCCCGGTCAAGAAACTGCTATATAGCCGTATTACATTGGCGTCGATTGTTGGTACAATGCTCTTGAGCCCCGTGATTATTGCTGACTGGCGGACTGTATCGAAGGCTTTACTCATATCAAGGGTAATTAACCGAGCGTAGTCATATGTCCGCCTATAGTCATAGATTTGGTTGAGCATCACCAGGAGTGCACAAGAAGTTGACATATGCTTTCGGAATCCAAATTGATTTATAGATGCATATTCATTATATGATCTTGAAACAAACCTGTCCATTACTATTCGCTCAAAAACTCGCGACAAAATTGGAGTTACTGATACGGGTCGCATATGTTTATACTCCTTTGGGCATTGACACTTTGGTATAGGTCGGATGTTGCTAATTTTCCACTTATCAGGATATGTGCTGCTAGACAGGGCCAAGTTGAATATATGCGTGACAGGTTCAGCCAGCCAATGAGCATTTTCACACAGGATCCAATACGGGACACCATCAGGGCCAGTGGCTGTACGTTTCACTTTGCGTAAGTAATTATATACTGAAAGCACCGGGAGGCTGGGCGGATGGGGTGGTGTATCTAATGACATGGTGTTATCCAATACCGATGGGTTGTCCGTTGTACTTATAGCTTGATAGTGATCATTTAGGCCGTTTACATCAAACTGAGCTTGACCCATCGTGGGAGATCGTTTTCCGGATATATTGTTTACTTTGGACCACCACAGTTTTGTTCCCATTTTTCCTCACCTGTTACTGTTCAGCCACACATGTCGCCTAATTTCGTTAGCTATTTCTTCAGCTTCTTTATACCGTCTCTTTCGGTTGAGGCTGTTCTTCTTCCTCAAAAGCAACTTCACGACTGGCGTGATCCAAAACGGGTCCTTCTCTCTCAGGGTAACCTGCCTTAGAGGACAGCATGTTTCAAAAATATTCTGCAAGAAGTTGGTCATTTGTGTAACCGCTGTATTCACATTCTCGATGTGCATGAACTCCTGAAAATTTGTTTTTGCAAGTTCTTCCGAGACTCTTCTTTTGAATTTTTCTCTTTGATCCCGAAACATCACTCGCCGTTTAATGCTTGGGGATGTCCTTGTCGCAACTATCGCTAGACGATCAGTGTCAACAGTGGCTGTTACATTCCTCGTTTCCACAAAGAAAGATGGGTCTGTGGCAAGGATGTAGTCCAGGGTTCTATTTTTCCTTGTGGCTTCATTGTTTAGAACAAAGAGAGCACTCTCTTGTATTATCAGGAACAGGTTGAAATTGTTGAAATCGCCGCATAGGACAATAGCTTCCACATACTCGCGTTCATTCAGGTTCTCGATTGTGTCGTTGATATGTTCATTGAGCTGAACTTCATTCGTAGCATCCGGTGGATAATTAATCACGCAAATTACAAGCTTGAGGTTCTTGCAATGAACCCAAAGAATCTCGAAGTTTTGCCAGCCTTTCGGCCGCAGACACTCGCTAGAAATGTCCCGTGAGTGGTAAACACAAACACCGCCCCTGTCATCTTGGTTGAATTTTCTGAGCTGCGATCATGCCGTATTATACTGTATCTCGGAATATGGATGTCAGAATTGAATAATCGCACAAGGTGGTAACTGATTTACTAGGGTCATATTTTTTATACCTATAGCTAATTTTCTAACTTTTATATTAATGTGAGTTTTGAACTTTGACTTTGAGTCAATGGTTACGCCTAAGAACTTCAAAGTGTCTACAATAGGTACATTAACATTATTTATTTTCAAAGTCACTTTGGAAATATCGTAGTTATTCTTATTGGGTTGTAAAATACAAAATTCCGTCTTAGCTTCATTAATTATCAACTTATGCATTGAAAAATATTTTGACAATTTGTTGCAATTGAATTCTGTTGAGTCCACTGCTAGGTGCATTGATGTATTATTGATGAAGATGCAGGTGTCATCGGCATATTGAATTTGATTGCAATTACTTATTAACTGCATGTCCTTTACATAAATGCTAAATAAAAGGGGACCTAGAATCGTGCCTTGAGGCACCACATTTTAAACCGGTGACCATTGAGAAAAGATATCGTTTAGTTTAACTCCCTGCAATCTTTGGTTGAGGTAACTAGTTATCAATTGCTTACTATTATAAGAAAATCCTAAGTAAGATAGTTTTTTAATTAGTATGTTGTGATTAATCGAATCAATTTACATGCAACTAAATATTTTATTTCACTTCATATTTTCTTTGTAAATAAATAAATGTATTTACAGATTCAACTGAAGAGCGCGAGCCTCTGATATACAAAAACTATTTGGGTATATACTTTACAAATGTACATCTAGGTTCATTTTGATGTTTTTGCAATTACTACATAAGCATCTTTTGGACGATGTGGAGAGATTTTCAACCAAGAATTCTCGTAGAAAAAAATTCCAATACACCAAGCAATTCTAAAAAGTAAATTCGATATGGCAATGAATTTGCTATCCTTGGAATTATTATTCAAAAATTTGAATACGATTTTACCCTTTTGGTCTTTTTTAATCTAAAAATATCATGCTTTCTTCTACCTNATATATATATATATATATATATATATATATACAATATATATAATATATATTGTGGCGGCATGTACCGGTTTCTTGGTATCGGCCAGTTCACTGTTTTTGTGTTTACTAATTTCACCAGTTATTTGTACATATTTTCAAGGTTTACTGTATATAAGAGACGAATTCGGTTGTAAACAGAGAAATACTTGTCGTGTTTTCGCTATCCTTGGAATTATTATCCAAAAATTTGAATCCGATTTTACCCTTTTGGTCTTTTTTAATCTAAAAATATCATGCTTTCTTCTACCTTCATGATTTGCTGGTTTAATATAAAGTTTATCGCTCCATGTCATATCAAATCGACCGTTGACAATTTTACAAAGGAATATCAAGCTTTCTAGTTCAATACCTAATACCAATGGTAGCATATTTAAACTTAACAGCCTCTCCTTATAGCTTAGTTCATAATCATTTAGCATCCATTTTGTAGTCTGCCATTGTAGGCTTTCGATATTTTTCATGTCTTTTCTTGTGACTGACCAGCACTGAGATGCATAACAAGCAACAGGTCTGACATATGATTTAAACGCAAAAAACAAGAAATATTTTATGTATACATGTTTCGAGTGTCTCCACTCATCGTCAGTACAAAATACTAAAATAATATGGCGGTAAATACAAATTTTATGATATTAAAATTGTAATTCGTAGATTTTATACGATATTTAGTCTTTGACTTAATTGTTTACTTTCTCCTTAGTTTCTTTCATGAATATAGCTTCTGCAATTTTTGTATGCTTGGTTTTCATTAAAATAGTAAAGTTTTTCCTCTTAGGCAATATAT
>CABFPE010000806.1:255308-286768 GCA_900660155.1 Hofstenia miamia
TCTAGTGGTGTTGTTCCTGGATTTGCGGCTTGTAAAAAGTGTTTACGAGTGCATGTGTTGAAGCCAAAGGACGGGACAAGAACATTAAAGGCGCATGTCTGTGTTGCCTCATCGTCTAAATCTTTGAGTAACACCAAGATAACATCCTTCATGGCCTCCTCAAAGAGCAATGCTGTAAGCAGCCACGATAAAGAACATCTATAAACGACTTCCGACCTCTGTCAATGATAGAAGACAGGAGTTTTATAGAAGTAGCATAGGACGTCATCGACATAGAAAAGAAGAACTATGACAAGAAACTCGAGGTAAAGGAATTGGTAGTGGATCGTAGTAGATTTACGAGAAGAATTCTACCCGACAATCACGAGAAGGTAAAGGCTACCATTCGTTCAGATATTGCCCTTCTAGTGATGTACCGGCGTTTTCCCTGACTGCAGATCACTGGAAGGATAAATACAACTGTCGTGACTGCACCGTAATTACTCTTCATTGGATTACACAAGAACTACAGCTGAAAACGGCGTTGCTTTGCGTACAGGAGTATGTCAAAGAAACCAAACATTCGTACAATATACGTCGCGACATATTGGGAAAAATTTCAGCATTCACTGATATCAGTGGTTGCAGTTTAGAATACCATTCGTTTCCGACAGCCACAACAAGTTGATGAAAGCCCTCGCGTCTGATTTCGATCGTCTCTCCTGTTCTGCACACCACATTAGTCGTTGTTGCAAGTGTGTTGTGGTGAATTCCAACTGCATGGGACCAAATTTGAAATCACCCTGCTTCATTTGAGACAGTCGCTCATTTCGCTGCAATGCCAAAGTCCAAACGTATTCTNCGTACAATATACGTCGCGACATATTGGGAAAAATTTCAGCATTCACTGATGTCATTGGTTGCTGTTTAGAATACCATTCGTTTCCAACAGTGACAACAATTTGGTGAAAACCCTCGCGTCTGATTTCGATCGCCTCTCCTGTTCTGCCCACGACATTAGTCTTTGTTGCAAGTATGCTGTGGTAAATTCGAGATCTGAAATTATAGAAGTCATTGAGCAATGTAAGGAGGTGGTCAGATATTTTAAGATGAGCGGACTTAATGAACGCCTACAAACTGCATTCGTTCAAAACATAGAGATCCGCTTTAACTCTACCTACTACACGCAGATCTCCCATTGTTCTGGAAGATGAACAATAATCAATTCCCGTCTCTTTCATCGATTGCGCGGGGCTACCATGCCATTCCAGCAACTCAGAATAAGTTAGAGAGGGCAGCCAGCGATGCGACTAACACCATAACTGCCAAGCGATCTGTCTTCTTCCAGATAATGTAAATGAACTCTTAGTAATTCGAGGATGTATCCATTAATCTTTTTGCAAATATTTTCGTTTTTAAATTTATGTTTGAAAATAGATTTTTTTCCAGGCGTGTCCATGGGGCAGTTTTAATATAGATATACATATTTAAATATATATATATATATATACATATATATTGGTGATTTGTAACATACTAATGTGAAATTGCGATTACAAAACACCAGAAATGTGAATTTTGTATGTTACAAAGCACCATTTTCAGGTACGGTACATCNTATATATATATATAATATAAAAATAATATAATGAATAAAACAATTGCAACGAAAATTTTATTCAAGATCGCTGATTTGCGACGAATTGCGAAGTAGGCAACACATAGAGAAGCAGTAATAATGGCAATAATTACACTTTGACATTTGAGTGAATGCTATTGGGTATAGATAATCAATAAAGAATGCATACATCATCATTATTTTGAATTTGGAAAGGAATAAAGACACCCTATAACCGAGCTTAGTTCAATAGTTCTCGCCCCACAAATCCCCATGAAAACCATGGGGTAATACTTCATCTAAACCCCACCCCACGAGGCTGGTGGGGATCCCCACCCCACTGGACAAGCCTGATATTTTTCCCAAACCAGAATTTCTCTAATACAACACGTTGTAATGTAAGATAATTCTATTACAATGTAGAAATTTACATGTATTGCCAATAAATGATTTTTGCGGAAATAGGTGAAGAAACTTTAGTGAAAGTGGAAACCAACTTTAGAAAGCGACTTCAAATTTGTGCTTGTGAAAATGGACAACATTTGTCTGACATAATTTTTCAATCTTAAATATTCCATAATAGCATAGTTTAATGAATGCTTTTATGTATGATAATAAATTTTTTTTAAAATATTTGCAGTTTTGTCTTCTTTTAAAACATCCGTTTCCCGTGACTCACCCTGTATATGCATCACTAACTTTTCAGCTCTTATTAAAATATTACTTAATTTAATTCATAATCGTCCAGGAAGCATCCTATGGCCAAAAGTGAATTTTGAATGCATCTATGACACTACAGTAAGGTTGTTTATATATGTACCTACAAGACTTTTCGGGTAACCTATTATTTTGAAACTAACATTTATTCTAACCGAAATTATTTTTGAAACCCAACCGAATGTTCACGAAATATTCTACCCAAAACCGAAAAATAACCTATCTGACTTGCAGTGTCAAATAATCTTAGTCTTTAAAACCTGCCCCAAATACCTGTATAGTATTACAGTTAATTTCATTACCGCAGTATAAATTATGTTCTTTTGTTTAATTGTTTAATTTTAAATACGTTGTGCAGACTGTCAATTGACGTTCAAATCATAAAATTTCTGATTTATGCATCTTTTGGAGCAGTTTATATATACATTTGACTAGATTTGTGCACAAAGTTTGTATTTGCAATGCTCTCCAAAGCATTTGACAGAAGATATGATATATATTTTTTTTGTGACGGACATCTATTTTCTATTGCATTGACTATAATTTATTTTATCGTTATATCACTATTTATATACTAAGTTTTGCAGATGTAGTTAATTTCTAAGAGCCGATTTGTTTCGCTCATGTATATACTAATTTACAAAATTATTAATATTGCGATGAAAGTGATTTATATACTAATAAGTACATGTACATGAATAACTCATTCAGTAAGGAAGGTTTTACATCTATTAACATAATATATTTATGTCATTCAACAAATATAACGAAAAATGATGTATTAATATAATACAAGCACTAAGTTATGATAAAAAATGGTTATATTAGTTTAAGGTGGATAATTTCTTAGCACAATAGGCTCTGTGTAAGACTACCTTCTGCATTCTACACGATTTATTCTATCAAGGTTTTGTAAATCAATGATCACACATCTAAAATGCGCAAGCAAAAATTTTAAAACTAACTAGCAACTATTACATAAAAAAATAAACTAATTTATTGCAATTCTCGCTAATGAACACTTAATTGTGTTTATAAAGGACAAAAAATATTAAATAATAAATATAATTGATAATCGCCATTGTATTCAAAAACTTCAAAAGAAAAATCAAATTTTTAATAAATTTCATAAAATAAAATCTTTGAAAACCGAATAAATATTCGAAATTTTTTGTTCAAACCAAACCGAAATTTCAAAGCTGAACCGATAAGTCTGGCACATGAGTGTTTAGGAGCGTCATTTCATGATTGCCGAAAATGAATAGCAAGAAACTAGGATCAATATAAAATTTAGCACACACATTGACTGACATTTCCTTTTTAACCACATGATTCATTTTTTAATTCCAAATCAGTGATCCTATTGATTAAACAGGAATATCATGCTCGGGTAGAAAAGACAAAAAGTTTGAAGCTGAAGCTTCAGCATAAAAAACCAAACCACATGACACTATGCTACTATAATCTACTTGTGTGCACTACATTGAAATAGATTTCATTTTTTGGTATACAATTTAGAATAGAGTTGGGAGCCAGCCGGCTGAGCCGCCTATATCAAGACAAACGAAATGTGTCATAAATAGGAAATCGCATTTAATGTCTTTGATGTGGTACTGACTTTTAACATTGATTAGTTAATCTTCCCAACTGTAACCATTTTTTATTGTTTTATAATGTTTTTATTACATTAAATGTGTTTTACTTTTTTTTATTGTTTTTATTAAATTTTAGATTAGGTTGCGTCTTATTAATCAGATTGTCTGTAAGCGCATGATGAACCTTTTTGCATATACATGTAGATAGTTCCACAATACTGCTTGTATCATATGCGGTTTTCACAGTGCTATATCCTTATAGGGTATCTATATGTGGAATATTATACTTATACAGCCCAATCTAGTTCTATAGAAGTTTCTCAGCCAGCCGCCGCCGACATTATTGTGTCTGCGCCGCCAATACTAGTCGGCTGATGGCGGCACTCATCTCTAATTTAGAAATAGTTAACTGCTGTTCAAACTTTTGAATTATTTTCCTGCACCTTTACGATTAATCGAAAAGACATTTACGACACTCGCATTTTACGAGTTCAGAAAATATTAAGAAAAAATTCATAAAATAACCTTAAAGTAATGGACTTAAAATTATAGCACTTTGCTATGACTATTTGCCAAAGCCTCCAATTAGTGGAATTTGTTAAAAATGAGTTTTTTAAAAAGAGGTCGAAGTATTTCACTGAGAATTTAGTGTTATTACATTTTGTTATTGTATAATTATACACATTGATAAATATACCTTATATAAAACAGGATTTGACGCCTTCAATTTTCTGACAGATGCCAAATTTGTTCTTAGTGTGTAGCTGGCTTAATTAAGCCCACTTTCAATTTATAGAATTTCTACAAATATAAATAATATCTATTGATTGTCACCATGATTCAAATTGGTAAGTGGTTCAAAAACTCGTTTTTCCTTTGTAGAAAAGTTTAAAGTAATGTGGAGGCTGAAAATATTCTGTAATAAATTGATGAATTTAAGTACATACATCTTGGTATGCAGTCAGGAATAATATGTATTATTCTAGGATAATAGTTTTCATAAATATGCATATGCACGTGTTAAAAATAATCCAACTTTCTATTGTTAAAAAGTTTTGTTGCTTAATGATCAACTTACATTTGACACTAAATAAGATAACGCATAAAAAATTAGACTATAGTTAAATATCAACAACATATGTACACTGTGGAAAATGCAAATACGAAATATTATCGGGAAAACTTTTCAAGTTCACACTTTTTTACTTTGTATCAATGAGTTCCGAAAGTTTTTGAGCAACGCTTAATCACAGCTTCTTATCAAAATAAAAAAGTATGCACAACATAAAGGAGTCAGTAATCTTCGACCATTTTCATACTAAATTGATGACAACAATACACAAGCGAGTCTAATAAAATGGAACAAAGTCCTCTCATTCATCACTACACACATCTTCCTTAAATGTTGTGAAATCATCAAGGTAAATTTTAATGACCAGTTCTTCTTTTGTTACATCAACATTATGCAATATATTTAAGGATTAATTCATTCTACATCAGTCCATTTGAGCAACAAGAAAAAGTCTTAAACGTGCAAATTTCGAAAAGTGTAATCTGCTCCAAAATCATGCCAAATTCAGTTTGTCTCCATAACTTTAAAGGATGCTAGATATCTCCTAATGTTCATGAAGATATCATTCTGCTTTTGCCATCCAAAACCCGCTGAACGTCGGCTTTGAGAGAGATGTTGATTTTGTGAAGTTGACTGCTTGGAAAGCAATGAATGTATATGGAAGATTAAAGAAAAGAAAGTAGGGATAATATGACCTTTCTTTGTGATCATCAATGAATTTTCTGGCCAATGATAACTACAAGTGCTCATGTTGGATGTAACTTTTTCAGGCTTTTAGTACAAATATAAATATCTCCGAAACATTTCGCTACTTACGCCTTTCTAGAAAAAAATTATACATATGAAAAATACGCAAGCATATAATATAATTAATGATTAATAACTGCATTAATGTTAGCTTACCTTAAAAATATTGGGGAAAATTGCTTGTCAACATCACATTATACTGAAAAAATTAGTGTAGTGGAGTTGATGCGATTTAAAACTTAGCGTGTAATTAAAAATCAAGTACAGTGATAACGGCACAAGAATATCATGACTATTGCAATTATAATGTTAAAACTTAATCTTCAATGGTTGAAAACAATTCCCTAGCGGGTTATCCCATTCCTTCTTTTTACAAAACAAATGCCCATTTTCACACTTTCTTTAGATTCAATTAAGTGGACTGTTATACACTTTATAAACGTGAGGTTATTTCATTAAAATTGGAAAAGCATGTTACATTTGAACTTATAGTTTTGTAAAATTCTGGAATATTTCCCGGCAATGCAAATATCTCAAGTAATGTATTCATATAATGTAAAAAATTGTGTGACTGTTTGTGTTACCAAGGATCTCATCTCCAATTAATTTGGATTTTTGTCAGCCACAAATGGTGTATGCCGAACATTTTTAGATTTGATAATTAATTTAAGCTTTCCATTAAGCGCTTTCTAAAAATAGAATTAAACGTTACTTAAAATAAGTTTTTTGGTACAATAAACTTCAAAAGAAATAATAAATGCTTTGAGCACACCGCCAACATCCTAATTAACAGAAGAATTTTCCAATTTCCTTTTCCTCAATTAATTCTTAGTTAGAGAATGGAATATAAATATGCTTTACTTAAACATCGTAAGCTCACACAATATTTTGTTCTAATTATCCTACTATATTTAAAAATATACAGTAATTTCTGCATAAAATTGATTTTTAAACTCAAAATTGGTTATAATAGAATTATTATCGTGCTTCAATTATTTTAAATTCTTTTGATTTGTGATTCTAAATGAGGCTTACATTAGTCCACATTATTTTTTAGATGTTTTCTAATTGTTGACTTTATTTTATTTCTTTAATTCTTCTGGGGTGTATATTAAATTATTGGTCACTTGGAGTCGATCAGATGATTCAGTGATTATTAGCTCAAACATTCAACTAAGTTTATCAGTCGTATACAGCGGCCTATTTAGGCCAATTTTAACTCATACGATATGATCGATATAATGATGAACAGTCTTTTTGTTTGACATAATGTGCAAAAAACGTAGATCAATTCATAATTATAAATAAATGGGTGAAAAAACTACCTCAGCCTATATGTCTCGTATAAGAATTGGGCCCCCTTTTAGAAATTCTCGATACGCGCATGGTTGTATACATAAAAATGTATGTAAAAAATATTTTCTATTAGTGGATTTAGTTTGTCATATCTATTTCCACAACATTCTTGTCTTTAAAATTGTATCGATAATCATTACTCTTTTACTGCTTTTAATCTAGTATTTTTAGGGAAATAATTTGCAACATAAAATTTTTTATATGTATTTGTCCTTTAACAGTTTGTTGTCGCTTGTATTTCATTTTGCACTCCAAAGATATTTTGAACTTTTATGATATTGAGTCAGAAATGTTAACCAAAAGAGATCAATATTATATATAAATTATCATTTTTGAATGATTTATTTGGAGGTTATAAAATATTCACACATTTGGGTGCATTTTGCTTTCCCAGATTTATTATCGTGTAGTTGAATACATATAACAGCATTTCTGTGATATTGTAAATTACTCATTTGTGGAATGGTGAGCTTGCGATTTCTGCTTTACTGCTCTTTTGTGTGGAATGCTGAATACCATAAAAATTCAAATTAGGTATTCAAATGAGAACTATCTTAGACGTTTTCCAAGTCTCTCATTTAACAAAGATATACGCCTCCATATCAACAATTCAGTATCAAATCTGCAATTGAAGCACTGGGATATTCCAGGACTATCAGCAGGCTTGGCTTGGAAGGTTCCCACATCACATTTTGGGGATTCCTGTGGGGATATGTAGGACAAGAATTTTGCAGCTAGCCTCAATAATTCTAAAAAGTATCAAATCACAAATTTTAAAAAATGGCTTTACAAAAATGAGTGTGGTGAAGATAGTGATTAAGTTGTAAACTTTTATTTTAGCTTTATCTATATTAATACATATTAAAAGATGCATAAAATTCTCAATGTCTACCAGGGGCGTCCGCAGGATTTTCTGTCTGATTTTCATCAAATTTTTGAAAATATTGAGAAAATAGACACTAAAAAATGCATTTCACGATCCTAGATTTTAAATTTTTCAATTTTTTACGAAATTTTTTTTGATTTATCCAGTCAAAATCAAATTTGGAAAACTGACGGGGGACATTCCACCATTATTTGTTTTTGATGCTATAACTGCATTGTTAGATATGAAAAGCTATTAGAATGAGTGTAAACATGGGGTTGCTTCTACCTCATTGCACAAATCATCTTAAAATGTTATTTTTCTCTAATGGTAGTTGATTAAGAAAGGCTTTATATTTACAATAATAACTCGGTTTTGTTATTCATTTAGTTACATATATTTTACTGTAAGTGTCTATTTTCGTAGGTTGTCTTCAATGAGGTGAGACTTAGATGAAACGCAATATTGTACTACAAAGTAATCGATTAAATTACAAATTCATTGTTTTATCAAAGTAAAACTAGTCTACTACAAATTTCCTAAGGATTTCTTCTCTCAAATCAATTGAAAACCCATGCGCATTTTCGACCGTTGGTTATGTGTAGATCTTGCAGTGGCAACTCTTCTCCATCAACGCTCATGAACGACGAAGGCCCGCATGCTAAGACATCAGGAGAGATTTCAACTTCTTGGCAACAGTAAATTTCTACCTTTTCGTTCATTATGTATTCATCCTGCCCTATTTTTAGGAAAAGCTTCATCAACTCAACTCTTGTAATCGGTGGTCTAAATTCAACTGCTAGTAATTTATTTATTTTAAACAAGTAATTAATTATTGCCATCAATCATGACTATAAACATAGTGAAGTAACGTTATTTCTATAAAGGTCTCATTCAATAACTCGAAATTACGATTATGGGAAACACTTGCAGAAATGTGGCTAAATTAACTATTGGCAATTCGTAATCTTATTACAAAAGCGAGTTAATTAGTAAAAGCTACCAAAACTAGAACAGATGATTAAAGCTTTGCAGTTACGTAAATTTAAAATGATTGAGCATGACTCAGTGACATTGAAGAGATTTCTTTCCAAGTCAGAATAACAGCCGCTCTAAATTTAAATGAACTAGTCTGAGAGCTACCGGAATTAATGACATATTCAATTTAATACTTGTAGAAACAATCATGGCAAACAGTGTTTTTGAAATCGGTCTGTGATATTTTGAATGAACTAAACAAATGCATACAATGTAACCTTTTCGTAAACAATGTCTTAGAAGTCACAATTTTTAAAATGTTAAATATTGAAGATTCAGATAGATAGAATATGCATTGTTAATAATACATAAATAGGTAATTGTACAATAGAAAATACAGATGGTCATTTGAAAGATTCTAGAAGAAAATTTCATTATCTTGGACATCTAGCAGAATTGTTAATCTCAGTGACAATAGTCGTCATCTTTCCATGTGAGGATAGCATTCAATGCAAAGAAGTTTGAGTAGGCATGTTTTGGAAAGTCTTCAATCAAAGAAATCGCTTAGGCTTGCATAAAGTAGTAAAAAATGGATACATATTTCAAGTTTGAGCTGTTAGGCAAGTCTTTCCGATTGATGTTCATTCGTTCAGTTCTTTCACACCTTGCATGTTGTTATTAATTAAACATTTTATGATCTCTATAGCCTCGTTTATCTTTGACCTTTCACGGGTTCTAGAGCCAACCCCCTCCAAATTTGATATCAGGAAGCTTGTTCTAACTGCTTACTCTTCTGATTTACCTGCCGCCCGCCTTTCCAACCAAACATAGACTCTTTGTTAACTTGCTAATGAAATTTTTTGGCATACTCTGACGTAACTTTCTCTACATTCCAAAAATGATACAAACAAACCAAAATATAAAAATATTAAAATTTATGTATTTAAATATAATTACATATAAAACTTGTAGACTAAGATGCACGAGCCACACATTTTGTAAATACATTTTTAGGATAATCTCCACCACCCTTTACGCAATAAATTTATATTTTTACACAATTCGAAGTTTGTACTTAAAATATTAAACAGCATGTGTTGCTTTTTCACGTTGAAGTTTTTTGTCCTTACTCGACAATTTGCATTGTGTACACAAATCAAAACGGGAAAGCAGCTCACACAACTAAATGCATGATATTCAATTTCTGCCATTGCTATATTTGTTTTGAAAATCAGCTATATAGTTTGTTCTGCAATGCCGATTTATAACTGCAAAAATAAAATATTCCTTAAGTATATACAGTACATGTAAATAGTTTTTTTCTATGATTTAACAAACACATTTCTTTCAAAAACGAAAAATTTCAGTTCCGACAAAATTGAAATAACCAATTCGCAATGACAACTATATAGGAAAACTAAATTTGACTTATTTTTAAACAGTCAAGTTACTTTATTTCGTTTTTTCTAGTGGACAGTAAACATGATTTGAAGTGAAGATATTATTGAGACAATTTCAAATTCTAAGTCAAAATTTCGAATGTACCAAACTTCATTGGGAAATATATCACATTTTATTTCCATATATTAGACATATACTCTTTGCCCACAGTTGCTCAAAGATACTATTTGTTAGGTATGCCTTAAGTAATTTACAAAGTTCTTGAATGTCAGGGAAATTCTGAATTTTTTTGATGTAGAAATATTGAATGGGCCAACTCCAGAGTTAAATTCTTTAGTTATTTTTGTATGTAAAATAATTGTTAAGCATAAACTAAATCAAATTAAACAACCTAAAATAGATAAATAACAATGATTAGGCTTAATTTCGATGTTGACAACCTTTTCTGTATCAACTGGAATGCTTTTAATAATCTGCAACAAAAAACAAATGTCTCAAATTTGGCAACCTGACAATACGAGAAAAGAAGCATTTGCAAAATTTTTTGGGATTTAAGTTATGTTAATGTAATATGAACATCTATTATAGAAGTCCATATGAATTTAATAAGCAATTATTCAATTTGTTATACCACGGTTTAATACACTTCGTTGTTGCAAAATATGTTAATAGCTTTAAATTAAGTATAAGTAAATATCATCAAGCATTGAGAGTAATAACAATAAATGTGTTTGGTTAAACAACTTCATTACAATTGAATGAAGGGCAAAGTTCGCTTTAGTCAGTACTATGCTTTTTATTACAGAAATAGAGAAGCGGCATTGATTTCTGTTATGTAGCAGAAACCATGTCAGCTGAAATGAAATCATTACGAATTATGTGATTACATTAGTATATTGTAAGTTTGCTGCTTCAATAGTCAATAGTAATATATAGATAAGTTATATGTACATATATATGAGACCTATCTACAATTCACTAGTTCTACAGATTTTTGCTTTATAACCATTATATATTAACATGTTTAAAAAGGAAAAATATAAAAATAATTGAGAACTAAAAATATCTAATTAGTACTAATGTTTGATGTTTTTATTTAAATCTAAAAAATTGCAGAAGCAATATACAATTTTCCTGCAAGCATGCATGCATAATGTCTTTCGATAAGCCAATGACTTACAATATTTTTAGATATCTAAGCAAGACATGGAACCAATTTACTGCATTGAACTGGATATTCAGTGCGTTTCACCTTCACTCATTAAATTTTCACGTAGGCTAACGAGTAATTTAAAAGTGGCAACAAACGGTTATTATGTGAGGAGCTTGTTCGACAACTTTGCTAAACTGACACACCTAAAGTGCACAGAGTTTTGGCGACTGTTTTCAGCTCGGAACTTATTTAATCTTGTTATAAATAATGACCATACTTGGAACTGTGCAGATATATAGTAGTTGCTAATTGCTAGAAGTCACCAAGAACTGCGAGTGGGTCTTGCAGTCATTTAGCATAAACTGAGTACTTACAGGTAGCGTAGCTAGCTCTCAAGATTTTGCCACCTCTAGAGTTTTGGTGAGACCTCTGCGGGATCCTGCAGCGATTAATTTTTATTTATTTAACTATTTGTTGTTACTCATCCTGATCATATTGTGAATTTAGCAGAATTACTTTTTAAATTCTCTAACAGATTTCGATCATTGATTAATTTAATATATTGAAATCTCCAAAGAATAAGAAAAATTGCTTAAAGTATGCTTTGTGTAATTTCTTAACTTTAAAGCTTTGCGTATGTTTCTTATTAATAGTCTCTCCTAACTTAACTTTTCCAGCCCTTTTATATTTGCTGCGGATGGGGTTAAAGACTTTATCTAGAAAATGTTAGCTGCAAATTACTTTTTTCAATGGCATTGTACATATTATGTAGACAACTAATTTTATGAACCTTGTTTTGATGTATACTATTTTTTGTGTTAATCATCCCTACTCATTGCTATAAGAAATCGTCACATATTCATATAAAAATTCTTATCAGTACAACAGACGTCAATTTTGATAACATTGGTAGAAAATGAAATGTTTTGACTTACGCAAATAATCAAAGTTTATAAAACTTTGAAATGAAATCAATTGCTTAAAGATATTGTAGTCATGCAAGTTCCACCAACATGCCTATAAAATTTCAACGACAGCAGCAAATATTTACAATTTATTTAACTAACTATAACTACTATTTGTTAATGCACCCTACATGTTTGTTTCATATTAAAACGAATATTCACGTCTTGTTCATTATCAATGTTAAAATATTGTTTCTTCCAGATAATTTTTAGTAATGGCAATGACCCTAACTTTGATTGGCTACACAAAAATAACGTATTGCGATACAATATACACGTCTATATAGTAATTCAAAATGAATGTTTAATTTCTGATAACATCTTGTATACATTTCATGTAATAAACGAAGGTTACAAAAATTAAACTTATTGGGAGAACGTTTACGTTGACAAATTTATTGCACGTGATCATTTATGAAATATATAGTTTAACCCTTCAAAGCCCATGCATTGACAATTTAAAGCATTTAATTTAAGTGACAATGATACTTGAAGGGTTTAATAGCTTCGAGAAATCCAAAAAAAGTTTGTAGCTATATTGCTGTTTCTTATTTAAAAATATATATTTTGTTAAAAACTTTCTTACCTTATGAGCATGAGATAAAGTATATCATCAGCTGTAGTGCTAAAGGGACATGCTACTAAATCAAGACCCCACCATCCTGTATTAATTACACAACCAAATACGCACTCATTGTTGGGTATATCTATCCAATCTTGATTGCTATAATTGGAAGGATCTGGCAGGTTCGGATCCAACGCCTCAAATGCGTTCGTTCGACAGAGGTAGTCTTTATAACATGTAGGAATCATCTGCGATGGTGGTGGACGATAACGTAATTTCACATAATGGACTCTAAAGACATGTTATATTAGAAGGCAGTATTCAAGGCAATTTTTTCAATACAAATTAAGTGTTGTTTTCAATAATGAATACAATCTTCATACATCTTAAGGTTGCAAGCTCATCATCCATACTAAATTTTGGAAATGATTTATTATTGGCATACCTTGTTGTCTTGACTAGGACTGGTAACGACTAATTTATTTTTAAATTAACTTTGAATAAATTAAGGATAAATTAATAGTTAACTCTTAGTTCAATGAAGGCAACCATTTTTGCATTCTCGGTTAAGGGGAAGAAAAGGAAGGGCCGTTCTCACTTTCAAATTTACCCAAACACACAGTCATATTAACAGTATTTGGTTCAAATTATGTTACCAGTAGAACTAAATAATGGTTCACACGGAAAGGAACCAAAATTTATCGATTAATTAATCTTTAGTTCCGCAACCCTAGTTTTAACCATCAAAGAATATTTGGAATAGTTAATTAATTTATTAGTTTATATTCATTTACTTGCTGGAAAAAACTCTTAAATTGAATAACATATTATCCAGATATTTTTTGGCTTATTTGTTATTTTAATGCGCTGAATTCAAATTTGACAAATTTTTTCAAAATATTGAATATTTATTAAAATAATTCTATTTTCATGTTTTCCTTTAACGATGAATATTGAAAAATCTATAATTAATTTATATCATATTTGCAAATGCGGGACTTACAGGATGCTGTCGTTGCATAAATAAATATTACATCAGGAAAATATACACCCGCACACAATGAAATTTTTAATAGTGATTTCAAACATTCATTTAAGTAAAAGAATAAAATGACTGAAATCTAGTTTTGTCATCCATGATAAAAATCTCGATTATCTTATTTGTTCTACTGCCTTCGAAGAAGTAAATCAAATTTGATAACTAATGGAAATGGTAAAATAACGTTGTTTTTAATAAAGTGTTGAGCTTTAAATAACTTTGTAATTATTCAACATTTAAAAAAAATCAGTATCGTTGTTTAATTCAGAAAACTATGCCAGAAATTTGAAAAAGATATTTGCTTTCGAAAAATTGTTTTTTCTGATTAGCACACTGTGTGATATTTTATAACAAATATTTTACAACAATATATTCGTTATTCCAAAATTCACCTATTTTATGCTTTTAGATATCATTTAAGAAATACTCTGTTCATAATTAAAAACCTATGCTAATATAGCTGCAACAACTTCAGATCGGATTCAAACAAGATTGTTTGGCTTTTTCTAGTTTGGTTTTCCATATTTAAAATTCGAATAAGATATAAGATTTTATTTTTCAAATTGATTTTTCAGGCAATGGAATTCTAATAGTGTTCCTTTTCCAGATATTAAGTTTTATATTTAATTAAGAAACTAAATGAAACATTTTATGAAGAAATTTTATGCAAACAGGACGACTATATGGAGGAAATATTGCAGCAGGAAATTATATCTTTAATCATGTTTAGTGAAACGGATTGAACATCACTTTTCCGGAATTGACTGCACAAAAATGAAAATCAACGATTTCTAGCTTTATATATATATATATATATATATATATATATATATATATACATAAATCGTATATTGGTAAGTTGCACTAGGAAAAGCCGCGTGGAATATATATAACTTAAGAATTTTTTTAAAATCACTAATTTTGATGCTATTTTCAGTTTTTTATTGAAAACATAATGCTTACCCAATCTAATTACATCATGGATAGCACTTAGCAATTTTATTAGAATTTGGAACTATTAAGCTACTACATTGTTTCCCCTGCAAATAATAGAATTTTTACAGCAAATATAAGAAACATTAATTCAAATATTGATAAGTTAAATGCAAAAATTATAATTTTAATTACAAAGTTTGGAAACATCAATGCAACTTGACCGAGAAGTAGTGTAGTATTATTCTACTTGCACCAAAATATGTTGATAAAAAATTAGTCGGTAAAACATAGAAACCTGTCTAAAATTTATAATAAATCAAGAAATCAAAACAAATACTATAAATGGAATACATTATCAATTTGTCTGAGAAAACATCTTTCTATCTTCTCAACTTATGCGTTTAAAATTAAATTTGTTCCACAAAAGACTCTTTATGTTAGAACTTACTTGTTCTTTAAACAGTGCTTCAATGTGTATAATTTATAGCGAAACGAGCCTAAGATTCTTAGTGTGGAACTATCAAATTCTACATCAGCAAGCAATCCCCACTGGATGAAGAGAAATCCGTATAAAGACGTTCCGCAGCAAGTTTGGTACTGCAGCAAATAAAGTGCACGAGGGGCTCCTTTGATAGCCGCGCATAAGGAATTTACTGTTGAGTTTTCAATTGAGAGTTCTCCACGCTTATGCAAAATCTAAACATATAAAGACTTCCATTCTACATTTAATAAAATAAGTTATACAGTAACAATTATTAATAAATTGTATCGACTTGAATGACGTGATTTTCCATTTAGAACTTATTTAATGCATATTCCATGAAGTGATTACAGGTAATAGGTATTGTTCGGAATAGATTCCTTTCAATATTTTTTTATTGTTCGCAAGACTTTTCTAACAATATATCGTTAAACATATCCAAGTGAAGCTTCTAATATATTATCAAGATAAAATACTAATTCTTTTGAGGTAATCTTCCACGCGCATCTGCAAAAGTGTATCTGTATTCTTTTGGAGGAACTCAATACTACCTTGTTTTTTTTATTTTACAATTTGTGGTTTTTTCTATAAAAAATTTTTCAAATCTGAAAACACCACTGGATAGAGAAAGTCTCCCCTTTCATTGCCATCTTTAAATCGTATGCTGGCGCGACGACTTCTGATTTGCACTGTGCACGCTTGGACGGGATGGGTGATCTACTTACAGAAAACAAACTACAGTAGTTAAAGCTAGTTCTTGCTGGGCTTTAGCCCGCTTTATTACCTGAAAACTTTGGTATGGAAGAATTTCAACATTCTTTACAAAAATAGCATTTTTCATTGAAAAAAGTTAATACTTTCCTATGCTTTTAACACGGCATAATTTTTTGACAAATTTTCACCATAACTGCAATGCTCCCTTACCCACAGATATATCCAAATCTCAGAATTTCCAGAATTCCTTATAGATTTGAAAGAAATTGTTTGGAAATGTGCCCGAATAGGTTTGGTACCTTAGAGTCACAGATTAAGGTTAACGACGAGCGGCCACTCTCCAAGCCCAAACAATAAAATAGCCGAAGCTACCCAATTTCAATTAGCACCAGCGATACTAAGATTTCTTGGCTTGATTGAATTCCGAGTAAGATAAAAATATTCAAATATCGCTGGGCACTAATTTATGTACAACTTTGAGTCAAAGTTACTTGGTTCAATGGTTAGACATAGTTTAGCAAGCTTTCCAAGATATATGCGAAGTGCTTTTCTACATTTCAGGACATTCCAAATTCATTATTTGTTGTTTCAAGCTTTGCAAGTGAAGAAGTTAATCTGTTTGAATAACTTATAAGCATTAAATGGTCTTTCTTTCTCAGGAATACTCCAAACTAAGGTGACTACTCACAGACTAGTACTTCAATTAGTATTTAATCATTTCTTCCTGAAATATAAACATTTGACTTGAAGGATCAGAAAAGTGCTTGGAAGTGGCAATGTTTCTAGTTATTAAGAATAATTGTGCCCTCTAAAATAATCATCTATCATCTTAACCGAGGTTATTCGAATAAAGCCCGAGAAAGCAGACAGCTCAAAATTATTGTTTTTTCTAAGATTGTCACCTTAGAATTTAATTAAATATTAATCTAATTAATTCAACCTCAGCTACGAGACTGTTGCCAGTTCCGCAATTTATGGCAGCTAAGGGTGTTCTGATTGCTCTGGCAACATCCTTTCTCTTAATTAGGCCATTGAGTACTTCATTGATGATTCCATCACCGCTTAGAGTCATTATGGCGTCATATTTTGTTAAATCAGCTTTAAAAATGAGTTCTTCCGCGTGCTTGGAGTACTTAGTAACAGAAATCTAAATAAACGCAATATTAAATTAATGTAAAACATATATTAATATATCATTGGCAATGTAAATATTGGTCCAGTGTTCGACCAAACAGTTCTTAGGCTAAAGTGGAAAGAACTATTCAGCTTTTGCACATTACTTGCCTGGAGTTGTGCTCAGAGCTGCAACCGTGCCTGGTTTTTGGAAGCACAGCCCGGCATGGTGGATTTTAAGTACGGCACGGTTCTACACGTGGTGACAAGTATATAAAATGATTAAAGCCAGTGTATTATGTCTTATAAATCAACAAAAAAGATCATATAGAAAATATATTAGCCAGAATCGCAGATCGAAAAATTCCAATGTTGTTCACGTGGAAAACAAAAATCTTTTTTTTTGAAAAGTTTTGATATAAGTTTTAATTATTCTAATTAAATGTATGCTATTCCAAAAGTATTGACATTTAAATAAAAGTAACTAATATTAGTTACTACATAGAAAAATAATGTAATAATTAAAACATAAACTATAAACTTAGGAACATTAAACTACATGTAGTAAATTATTCGTTATGTACTATAAATATGCCTCACGACAGGTCGGCAAAAATCGCAAAACATAATATTTAATACATCTGTAACTGTAAGCAATGATTTGAAATTCTGCAAACAGGAATTATTGGCATAACGGCAGAAATGAAAATACGAATATTGTTGCATTTTAAAAATTCCCGAGAGAAAAATATGAGAACCCAGTTTTCGATTTTTAGCAAAAGTACTCGCCTAGAATGTTATTTCCAAGAAACGATGCAGTCTTCTTGGAGCAAAATGGTTGTCACTTTGAAGTGTAATTGTGTTCTACTTGATTAACAACTGAATTTAGTTTTGTAAAAAAATAATTTAGAAAGCTATGTTTCCCTTGAATAACGTTTTTTAATACCAATAGTAGCTAGCTAAAATAACCAAACCGAAACCGTGTAAAAAAGCACTAAAAATAGGTTAAATACATTATAATTTTATATCACTCTGCTGTTGGACTGAGTATCGAGCAATCCTTAATTATATAGGGTGACTATAGTTCAAATCTTTGACATAACACTAGAATAAGGAATGGGATTGATAATTAAATGTCTATTAAATATGTTGGATCACTGTAATTCCAATTGCGTTAAAGTGTTAATGTTACATTAACTTTTTATCAACTATTAATGATGTAAAAACCTAACAATTTGATTATTGATATTCATTTTAATTCAATTTTTACAAGTTTCAAATGTGTTAACTTAATAAACACAGAGAAATAGTACATACTACTGTAAGTAATCCATATAATCAGAACAGGTTAAAAATGTTTACAGGTCAGGGCAAAACAGGTTATTTACCTAACAGTGCCCACCTCTAATCCTCACAGAAAGTACAAAGATATATCAATATATACCTCATATGTGATATTGGATGCCCACAAAACAGGCTCAACCAAGTTCTTAAAAGTCTGCATTGCTTTTTTGACCCCGCTAAAAGGATTTATAAGAATATAAAAGTGTTTCCATGTGTTGCCTTCTTCACATTCTGAATCTCTTTCCCAAAGCCATTGCTGAATATACCTAAATAAGGTTTTACAAAGATATGGTTTATTGAGATTTATTGTTTAATGATTCTAGAGAGTATGCAAATTTATTTTACTATTCCAACGATTTACAAGTACTATAATACATCCCCATTAGTCTCCTGGTACAACAATTTTCCTTAAAAATATTGGAATACTACTCATTAGAAGGCCTGTAATAATATTATTATAAATTATTCTTAATAATATTCTTAGTTTCAGTTGTTTGGAGAACAAAGTTTCACAATTTTGATTTTTTCAGCTTTCTGTTACCAACTCTAGTGATACAATCATTGACATAATCACAAGTTATAAATATCAATTTGTTCATTGTGAACTTTAATTTTTGATGCATTTTGTGATGAAAGGCTTAATTTCTTCCCTTGCCTTTAGATCTGCCTTGCAATATTGGCGTCTTTTGCTAGGCACCGTATAATTTTTCTGTTTCAGGGAATACAAGTATTAAAATACTAAATTTGATAATCAGTAGTAATATTTTCAGTATAGAATTGCTAGAATTTGGTTTTCTTTGAAAATAGCGAAATCAAGAATGGTGCCATACAAAACGACCCTCTCTATCTTGTGATTTAAAGTGCGTGTCATTGCGCAATTTTGCTTTAAATATACAAAGCGAGCCACATGTCTGCATTTTCATTTAGTTCAAGCAACATATTGAAGAATTTAATTGTCCAAATCTACTCCATTCTACTTGTTTATCACATTAAACTTATAAATCTTGTGATTATGGAAATACAGTAAGAATAAAACACCATTTTTTCTAAGTTTCCAAAATTTGAAGCACATCCACTAGGCTTGTCCAATGAGGTGGAAATTCGTGGGCTCCTCATCTCGGGTGACCTATGGACCTTGTGGGGTGGGGTTGAAGTGAAATCTCACCCCATTGCTTACATGGGATTTTCTGTTTTCAATGCTTTCCAAAGTCAATGGAGAAGACAACGTATATATTCTAATTTTCTATACACTACTGGCTATTGCTGAGAAAATGAAATCTTGTGACTATAAGTTGTAAAAAATGTTTTTTTGCCTAATGTGTTATATATTTAGGTTTTATCTACTAAGAAGTTCAGTTGTTTAGTCTTGTTTCTCATGTTCTATATTATGGGAGAAACCGTTATCCTGAAATAAATTACTAAAATTATAGGCCTATAATAAAATTGGTGCCCTAAAAACATGCTTGGTATTAGATGTTTATTATTGTCTGATTAGCATGATGCATTCTAGTGTTCACTATCAGAAGCAGAATGTTTGTCATTTGTGTTGATATTAAACATTAATCATTAATGCATGTGCACTTTGCAATTATGTCAACTTTGTATTTTTGCTTCATGATGCAATTCCTATATATTCCATCTGCCTATAATTGCCTAAAACATGCAATCATAAATATATCTTGTCCACCCTCTTTCCACATCCTACTAAATGAAAAGCGATCTAAATTACAATCGTTTTTTTCAGTATGCCATGCTTTTAATTAAAATCAGACACATTGCCTGGGAGCAACTATCTGTTGTTCAATCACTATTATTTCAAAAAATTATTCATACATTTATTTAGTCCATTGCAAATTTACTAGTGGCTGGGCTAGAGCTGGACCCTCTTGTTCAAGTAATAAAGAACACTTTTCGGTGTGGGCCTCTCCTTGATAAAATTTTACGATTACACTCACGTGCAAAAGTCTGGAATAATTTTGATTACTTGTAAGATTGATGTGAAAATAAATAGCAAAATCAAAGGACAATAAGTTAATGTAAAGAACTTGGATAGAAAAGATCTTGATACAAAACGTATATGATACGAAACGAATGATAATCCTGTTAAATATTCTAAAAAGTTGCAGAAAACAAAATATTTCATACTGAGTAGTACACAATCATGAGGATATTTATTTGTTTTGTAAAGTATGACTGAATATGGATAGAAAGCGTACATCCTACAAACAGTGTTATACATTATGTGTTAACTAGTACGAAGTTAGTAAAAAATCTGTGTAACTTCTAGTTCTTACTAATGTCACTAATCTGCCGATTGAGGTATAGCCTTATATAGCAAAACAAAATTTTTTCTTCATCTATATTATCCACATTGTATGTTTCATTTATTCATTATTTCCATAATTATAGAAAAATTGTAAAATTTATATAAAATACATGTAACAGTAGCAATATAATAAAGTGAGGATGAATACATCTAGTTCAGTTAAAAACTGAATCAGTAAAACTAGATAAAAGTCAATCAGGCCAAGGATCATTATTATTTTGTAACATCGTGAATTGTCACTTTAATAAGTCACCAAAGTATTTTGTTTGTTTGCTTCGATCGTGAATCAAACACACCGCTGTTTGGTAAGAGGATTAAAATGAGAAACACCTTCAACCTTAGTACTTGCTGTCAATGTACTGAAGCTGCTTAATATCATTTGGGAACGCATTCTAAAATTGTTATTTATTAATACTGACGTTTTTAATTCGAAGCTTTTTGCAAACAAACTAACTATTTTTTGAGACCGAATTTCAAATTTGTATAATATCAATTTCATTAGTTTATCTACTTATTATGTTCTTTTTTTCAGTTACAGTTGCAACAACTCAATTCTAATATGAAATTCTGCTCAATTCTCAATTCTTAGTCTTACAAAGATGGAACAAAATGAAAACAAACATTATCTACAATACGAGGATCATTGTGGATAATTATTATGGCAATAATGTTAGGCTTTCAATTAATAATGGCCATTACATTTTTTCTACTATATCATTGAGATATGATAATCATACATCTGGTATACATACCCCTGAGCCATACTATAAACAACAACTTCTGCCTGTCACTACATTGATTTTTATATGTTTGTCTCAACATTTTTGAAAGGAAAATATACAGTATTTTTCAGCAAATGTGGCCCATTTTGCCATGGTTAGTGTTAGTACTTCTTAGTAATAATTAAAAAACAAATATGCATAAGTGGAATGCCGGGAATTTTCAGTCAGTATTAAGTTTAAAAATAACGCAAAAATAGATTTTTTAGCTGCATTTCATACATAAGCGGGATAGCAGCAGTCATTTGAAGCGTGAAGCAAATTTTATTGCAAAATTTCATACGTTAACATATAATTTATTACACGATAGATATGGGTGGCTTAGGTTTAATAATTCTGTTATGAAAGAATTGAACACTGAGATTTTAATTATGTTCAAATTTGATTTTGTGAAACTTAGAAATCAGTCTATTTTGTCCAGGGCTCATCTGCTTTCAAATTGAACTGCAATAAATCTGCTATAATCCTTAAAACATTTGATTGGACAAGAAAAGCACAAAAGAATTTCAACCACATTGTAAGGTATCCAGACATCGTCAGACTGACTTATAGAATTCTACATCTGCTTTCTATTAAATATAAGTATATTTTGATTAAATAGAAAACTAGTGCAATGTTTGCTCGAGTCAAAAAGGATCATTTCAAAAAAAGTCGTAAAAATTAGGTACATTTAATAAACAAATATCGCATAACTAACTTGCACGTACTTCAATTTAAAATGTAATATTTACATTGAAGTGATTCGCAATAGTTATTCGAAATTAATATTACATATAATAGTTTAGTGTTAGAAGCAAAATTAGATATGAATCAATTCCTGGAAATTCACATTTACTATTGCACAGTCATATTGTAGTCTCCACTACCGGCAACTACTACTATTTAAAGTAATGTATTGTGAGCCATAAACAAAAAATTACACAATTATGTAGCTCATTTAATTTTTAGAATAATTGTATAATAAATTTCGAAATCGAATGCGTACTCTTTTATGTAATTTATGAAATAGCTCTGAATATCTGTTTATGCAACCTAAATTCTGAAGGCATATTGTTTGAATCACTGGGGTGATTCTAGCGATAAAGAGAACACGGTTAAACTATTTCTCTATTTACAGATGCTTGGGTGTCTTAAAGACAATGCGTATTTACAATATGTACAAACAGTAGTCAACACGAAAAGTGCGTGATCTGGCCGATAAATAACAACTACCAACTGATGTTACAATATCATTGTATAAGAGTTCAATTCGTAACTATTTTACTAAGGGCCTTTTAGGTATTTATTAATGCGTTCATTCCTCCCTAAAGCGGAATACAGTAAATCTGCGAAAAGCAAATTCCTAGCTGCTGCAATCTGCATAAATATGAGATACATTATCTAATTAATAGACTTCATTATTCTAAACTGAACAAAATATTGAGTAACATGGGTAAATTGATCTATGATTTGAATAGATCATTTGAATAAAAGAATAAGTTTGAACGTCTACAAGCAGAAATATTGTCAATAATTAAATTAATGAAAAAATTTTGCGTTTTTAAGCATCGAAATTCCTAAATCCACATGAAATCAGCATTTAATTATATGTGTACCAATTGTAATAATTAGCACAAGCGTTTGATTAAGCGCAATTTCAAAGCAAGCAGAGACTTGAGGCGGTAAAAAAGGGTATTGGCAAAATTAGAAATGAAAAGTAGGGAATCAGGAAAACGGATTATTTCAATCAAAGTAGGCAAGTGTCCAATCAAGGAATATATCGCAAACTTTAAGATTTTTTAGACTAAACTCCTTTGCAAATTGGAAAGAAATCATGCTGCTACCTATTGAAAATTGTTGAGATGCTGAAGCAAGATTTCACTATTAGAAATAGGCGTCTCAGGCAGAGAAGTAGCAATGATTTTGAATTCGGAGGGACCAAATCACGATTTTGAATTAGGGAGGGTTGGATCCAAAATGATAGGTCATTTAGTAATTCATGAAATTACCGTAATGACTAAAAATATATAGTCAGGCTTGTCCATGAAGCAGAATTTTGATCCACATCCCACTCACGAAGGTGGGAAGAGATGCTATTGCACCACACGGATCCCCATTCTACAGGACAAAGGTGGAGATTTTCCTTTTAATGTTTCCCATCCTGTCAAATTTAATCTCTACATTTGAATTTAGTGGTGCTCTACCTGGAGAGCTAACATTTGCTCATTGTGAAAGATGGAAAATTACTATGGCTCTGCTGATGAGAGACTCCACAAAATTTCTGTTCTGCCAATTTCGTATCGCTTAAAAGTAGAAGATTTGATCGGTTTCTCTAAGATCCTATGTGGTCGCATGAAATTTGAAATTTGTTCTTATTTATCTTTATGGATTCCAAACAAGCAATTTCTTTTACCGAAACTAACTTCTTTTAATGTTAAAAAGATAAGAACTAAACTCGCGTCTCACTCCTTTTTCACTTCAGGAGCTCAACTCAACTGATGAATGAATTCATCATATCAAAGCATGCGCATTCTTTTATATCTTCTGATATACGTCATAAAATAGAATCGTTGTATTTGCTTTGTAATAAATAACCTGGATCTCGAAGTTGTACTTAGTTCCTCAAATGCAAATGCAATTTGTGCACTAGCTGAGCTAAATTTTATTCTTACTTTTTGTTTCTGAATTTGCAAGCTTCCCCTTGAAGTGGGTGTGTAAAGTCTTACATTATTATTATTATTATTATTATTAATTTAATAATAATAATATTATTATTATTGTTTGATTAATAATGCATATGTAATAGCTTTGTAAATATTTTTGTAATATGTTAGTTTTGTAGACTTTATATACCTTTTTGCTTTAACACATTATTTTACTGTTGAATACATAAGCTGCAAGCACTGTTCAATGGCGTAGGATGTCCTATTTCCTAAGAACCAACTCAAAATGAAATGAAATTCGATTACTGCATAAATGTGAATTTTTGGAAAAAAGCTTATTGTAATTACTTTTAAAATATAACATAAAAAATCATCAATGTGAAAATTTTTTTTTTTTAAACAAGTTTTCTATTTTTAATTTTTACTGAAATTTTTTTTTAAATTTTATGGAATTATTTTAATTATTAACATATTGAAAAAGCAATTGGCATCTGGGCTTTAATGATGAGTTAAAAAACGGAAATTTTAGTCATTTTAAAATGAGATGCTTATTTTCAACCCAAACCGAGTAAAATTCATTCATTGTAAAAACCTAATACCTACTCAAATATATGAACATCTTTATTTTCTAAATTTAGCAGGCGTCTAAGAACTATTTTATACTACTTAGTAGTCTCTGGCGCCAGGAAATTTTATCACATACGTTATTCCCAAAAGTACAAAAATGTCTAAGTTGCTCAGTGTGCATGAATCACTTTAAAAAATGTTAAGTTCTGTAAATGTTAGCATATGCGACTTGTTTTTACTTAGCATTGTATATCCAACATGCTAACATTCTAACATCCATTTAGTCTATCCAAGACTTCTCCATGTATCGATTGTTTTGGATCGATGTTTGCAACATATCTTCATGTGCAAAGATACCTGCGAGGACATTACTGTCATTACTAAATTGCTGCATCAATTTCAGCAGCAACTACCTAAATACTCCATAAACCCTGCTATTGATCTAAAATTTGGATCCATGAAATATTCATGATATCCAACCACCACATTTTCAAACCAGGTCCATGGACAAGTGTGGTTAACCTCACTAGCATCAAACTAAAAATGTTTTGCATACAAACAGGGATGTCTAAAAAATTAAAATTCACAAGGAATTGCTTTTGGTTAATGCCAAAATTAATTGATTTAGATGATTGAAGGAAGAATTTAATAATTGTACAATGGATAGTCAAACTTGCTTCAATTTGGTCTCAATAAATCACATAATGATGTTGTAACATAATATTTACTCGTTAAAGAATGAAATTTCGAATTCATGATATTTACTTTTGAGTTTAGAATTGATTTTCGCAATTTTGAGCAAAACTGGAACAATAATACATTTTTGGCCTCCTTTAATAATTGAATATTTATACATAAAAGAATATAGGAATTTGCAGTTTATTGATTGCTTTTATTTTATGTGAAATTCTATGAATTTAAAGGAAATCAATTTTTATCTAGATATTTATACATAATGCTCTGTAAATCTAATAAAAACGCCAAACTTATATGTCAATTAGCCATTTCTTTAGAATAATCTCATTGTTTGCATCAGCATCACTCACAACGTTGTACAAACCACAATCTATACATGCTGGAAGGTTTTTGAACATCTTGTAATTTTCATAACAATCAAGTAAATTATTTGTTCTGACTTGTAACAGTAAGGAATATTTATTAATGCAGTTTAATAATATTGTATAAACTGGAAGGTACTAACTTTAACCAGGTCTTTGCTTCTTCAATACTCCTCGTGTGAATCTTTAATTGTCCCAATTTACGCTTTATGCTTTTTGTGGAAAAACGTGCAATATAAAAGAATAGATCTTTTTCTAATCTTCTTACGCCTAAGGTTTGCTTCTTGTGAAGCACTGTCAGCAGAGGTTCTCCTTCATAAGAAAACACAACCTTGTCATCCTCGATTTCTATTCCGTCGGCGTCCACGGGATCATACTCATCTGTCTTCTTACTCCTTTTTGATAATTGGATTTGTTTATCGACTTTAAATAAGTGGATATTTCTCTTGGCAGAAAGTTCTGGCTGCATATAATAACTTCACAACTATAAATTATTTCATTTAGTTTGGTGCATATTGTTTGTAGGTAAACACATTGTACAAACATCTCTTGTGAGACACATAATGACGCAATCTTTCAATCTATCTCAACACTATATTATCACATTTTGGATTTTGCAACTTCATTCTTAACACTAGAAACCTGAAAATTCTAAGCCTTTAAACCTTAATGCATAAGATTTTTTCCAGGGTAAATTGAGCTTACAATTAAAAAACAAAATAAGTTCATCTAAATTTAAAAGATCATACAATCTTACATGTTGCTTCTTGACAATAATGACACCTGTTCATCGTCTTCTTATCAACAGAATAGAGGCATACAGTCATTGCAAACGCATATACACTTTTCTTCACTCGAAAATGTTCCAGTTTCCGACTTTTTCGACTGCTGCAAACACCACAAGTTGTGTTGGCCATATTTTTGCATTGAGTTTTTCCACATACTTCACGCTTTTTTAAAATTGGTGTAAGTTGCGCATTCTATAAATACTGACCTTATTTGTAGAGTTTTATTGAGATGTATTTTCTTGAACGCGTGTCAGTCAGGGCTGTTCTGCCAAGTGATGTATGAAATATTTTCTGAAAATTTCTTATTTTAAATATACATAATTGTAATTGGCATTAGCAGATGTTACATATATCATATTACCAAATGCAGCAACTGGCCAACGTTTTTGCTCTGCTGTAAATTTGATACACAAACTTTCATCATTCTTCAACAAAACCTGGAGCTTAATAATTCTGAATAATTATAAATCCTTTGACTACAGAGATCTCGTCTATATTACACCAGCATACCAACCACAGTCTTAGGAATAGGCCAAGTCTGAAAAAAGAGAAAAAGAATTGTTATGATCTTTTCCAAAGAAATTTGAGGGAAGAGTTTTAAATCCTGTTCACAAAGTTGATCCGTTCCCAAATTCGCTTTTTGTTTGGCAAGACATAATCTCTACCAGATAATTTTTTTTCAGGTCACTCAACACCCAAAACTTTATTCCATATGTGTCTAATTTGCATGAAACGATCAGAATAGAGCAACTTTTGACGAGTGCCAAATTGTTTATAAAGCCTTATGAAAAAGAAGAAACATAGCTTTTATATTTTCTTGAAATCTTCCAAATATTTCTCTGAAAGGCTTAAGTTTATTAAAAATTTCCTCAAATCTTATTGAGTTTCTTAGCAAAACAAATACATTTTTAAAAATAATCTTGAACTGATCTTAGTTCATGACTGTGGACACTCTGATAATTGACTATTGCAAATTTTAAATTGTAAATAGTGCTTTTTTTACGTATGATTCAAGATTAATGCATAATTTTTTTTATGTTTGTTAGTTGTGCAATAATATTCTCATGGTAGCAGAGAGCGGCTCATATAGATATTAATTTTACTATTTTAATATGACAAATAATGTTATTAAAGCGCATTCTTTTAATCCACATGAAGATGATTATCCACAATGGAGGAAGCAAGTTAATCTTTGGAGCAGAGTGATGGATTGTGCGAAATCAAAGCAGGCACGTACGGTACTTTTTAACTGTCTGGTAATGCAAGAGAGAGCTTTAGAACTGGATGAATCCATACTAATTTCCGAGGAAGGTTTGAAAGAACTGCTCAAACACTTTGACTTATGTTTTCTGTCGAGTGATGAAGATAGCTACAGCATATCAGCTTTTTTTGCAGTTTAAATCTCTAGAATGAACTAATAAGCAAACTATATGTGACTTTGCAATTCAATTTGAAAATATTATTTCACAGTTAAAGCATGCATGATAGAATTCAGTGAAGCTATTTTGTCAGCCGAGCTACTACACAAAGCTAATGTTGCAGACTGTCAGAAGGTTATATTGGCTTCTTCTAAACTTATACTGAAAGATATAAAGCTGCCTTGCAGCGAGTTTTGGCAATGCCAACATTGAATCAGTATAGTTCTGACTGGCCAAGTGTTAAAGTTAAAACCAAAGCTGCATATAGAACTACTTATACATTTCGTGGTTGTATTTGTGGAGCTGGAAGACAATACCAAGGCAGAAGCTGGAACATACCTTGACTAAGCACACAGTGTCCATGTGCACTGTGTAACTCAAGATTTCACTAGGCATGAGATTGTCCAGATAAGCATCAATTAGTTAATTCAAAAGAAGCAGTAGAGAAGAATAATGTGCACTCAAACCCTAATAACACTGATAATCATGCCTATGATGAACAGTTGTCTATGCTGAGTTTTCAGAATATTGTAACAAGAAGGCACCGAATATTATTATTCATACTGAATGTTCTACAACTGTTGCTGGTACCAAATGGTTTTATTGGTATTTATCCTGGGCTTCTTTAGATATCAGCACCCTTTCTATCAAGAAGTCTACTTATTCTTTTGTCTTTGGAAATGAGTGGAGACAAGACGCCAGGTATCTTGTACTATTATCTGTTCAGCAACCAATGGGATTTCATTACCTTTCAGTTCACAGTGTTGAAAGTAAGTTACCTCTTCTTCTTTCACAAAGTTCATTATCATGGATGAGAGCTATTTTTGATTTACAGAAATCTGTAATTGAGTTGAAAGGTGTTGTTCAGCCTATCATTATTATGCCAGGTAAACATATTGCCATTGTATTGTGTGCACTGAATAAAACTGGGAGCATGTCAAGAACTTATAATGGTTTGTGTGTCAAAAGTAGACTTTCCTTGACTAACTTGTGAAAGGTTCATAAGCAATTTGGTCATCCCAGCAGTAAGAAGTTGTACCAGTTTCTTTTGTCATCTAATGTAATGTGCTCTAGATTAGATTTAGAGTCTATTGAAAATCATATGATATTAGTTGTTTACACAAATGGGCCAATTTAAAACATGTGGCTACATTTCCTCTGTCTACATGATTTAATGAGGCAGTAGGATTTGATCTCTTTTGGCTTTCTGAGGTTAGTAATCCTTGCTGGGTATTTCACATTATCAACCTCTTTAGTTGGTTTAATAAGTGTATGCCATTGAATAGCAAAGATGTTTTAGATGTGTTCATATCTGAGAGGTGCAGTATTTTTGGGTTTAGTAAACATATACTTGCTGATAATAGCAAGGAATTTGGTTCAGAATTGATGTTAACTGCTTGTGATCACCTGGGTATTGAACTTTCTGTAGCTGCTCTGTACTCTCTTTTTCAGTGTGGGTATTGTAAAGAGGAACAATAGTGTTATTAAAGAGACTGTAAGACATGTTGAAGCAGATGAACCTTCTGCTGACATTTGGACTATTTTAAAGATGTCAGTTTCTGCTAAAAATTCTTGCCCAAATAGGAATGGGTATTTTTCATATCAAGTAATATTCAGTAAAAATCCATTTATTAAGGGTGCTCTAACTGAGGAAGACATAATTCCTCTTTCTACATTTTCTTTTGAAGACATAGTCAAACAGCACTTGCAGGTACTAGATAAGGTATGAATAGCTTTTTCACAGGCTGATTGTTCTGATCATGTTAGACCTTCACTCTTAGCAAAGTTGAGGTCAGGCAATGGGGAATGTTTCTCAGGTAGCAAGCAGGTCTTGTATCAATCCAGAGATAATAAGCATTGGTGTGGACCAGCAATGGTTGTTTTGCAAGAATGCATTAAAGTCTAAAATACGGTTGTTAAATGAAACATGTTGTAAGGAAATACAAATATAATTTCAGCATGATGGGCACTTACAATGAAAACATTATGAATATGAATAGAATTCAATTAATATTTCTTACAAAGGAACAAAAATTTATTTACATATCATAAAACATAAATCAAAATCAACAAGTCAAATGTAGCATCATCCAAAAAAGCAACTAAAGCTGAATAACGTCGAATGATTATTAATTGAAATTAATTGTAAAAATTTAGTTAATGAACTTTAGTTATTTTTGAAAATGCAACTAAGATTTAATATTGTTCAAAATTAGAAAACTTGTTAGCCGATCAAGAAACAATTGACAAATTAAATTGAGCGAACTAACGCTTACATATGAACAGCCATATTGGCAGACAAATCATTTGAAATTTAAAATCGGCAGGTACTTTTGTAGAAATTTTATAAATAGCTTTGATTCAACCATAATTTTGATGAACAATAAATTCTTCGGAGTTTATTTAATTTTCATTTCTACTTTATCTGGTTTGATTATTTAATTAAATGTGCAGCTAGGCAAGTTGTGTTTAGTAGTGGCTGGAATCCATCACGGGATCGATTCTAGGGTCTTTGTGCCAGTCACGAAAGTGCACCTATGTTATGGTTAGGAGTTTTTCGATTCTCGCCTAGTCTGACTATCGATCACTACATGTATTAAATAATCAATGCTTGAAACGACTGGAAAGTGGACACCTAGGGATATCTATATATTCTTAAATGTAGGAGACTCGACGATAATTGACCTGATAAATGACTTTACATGTAGTATTAGTAAATGTAGGTATAGGAAACTGCAGTCTTATTACTTAACTAATTAAGCCGATAGTTTTACAGTAATGGCTAATTTTTATATCATGCAAATGCAGTTAGTGTCAACGCCCGGTTGCTTTATTAAATCAAAACAACAAACACTCTACAAATATTGAGTTTAAGTCAGTTACAACTTTACTTGAGTGCACGCACTAAGCTAACGTAAGGTACACATAACTAATTCCAGTTGAGCTGAGGTGGTGCTGTGGACTCAACCATCGTTGTAGAAGGAGAGGAGCTGTGTTGTGGAGATCGGCTTCAGGCAGTGGCCCACAGAAGAACTGAAGAGGAAACATCTGACCACTTCGTCACCTAAACAGTGATAGTTAATACTCAATTATTTGATTAACATAACTAGTTAATAATAGAGGATAGTCTGATGGTTCAACAATTTGGTAACACCACACCCGCGAATTACTAAGCACTCATTATCAGTAATCAGACACGGCGTAATAAGCTAGGTGGAGGATGTTACATGGCGACCGTGACAAC